>NCQV01074472.1:99-15012 GCA_002740545.1 Lophocereus schottii | reverse complement strand
TCTTCCCTCCAAATACATCACACAAATTCTGCCCTTCTCCCACCTCCTCACCAGATCGGGTAGGTGTACCCACCACAAACTCAGCCACCAATTACTAACTTTGCTAGACTGAGAGGTTGATAGAGAAATAGAGATGGACAGAGAAAGAGATTGAGAGAGAGAAAGAAAGGTCTCAAGTTGGGTATGTTTCCCACATGAGCACAACCCTCACTAGCTCCACTTGGTCTTCCTCTCACCATAAGGGTACAACAAGAAAACAACTACGACAGAGACGTTGCTAGCATAAAGTACCTTGACGCTTTTGTCTGTTTAAAATAACACTTTCAAGTAAAAGCAACACCTTCTAGTAATATTAAAATTAAAATAACACTCAGAAGCAATTTTCCCAAATTTTTATCATACTCAAAAGCGCTCTCTGTTCAATTAGTCGCCTTTTAGGTGCAGCCAGTAGACATTGCCCATGCGCTGGCACGTTTATATCCTTTAGTCTTTTATTCATCTACCCTTGATATTTGTTGCCTGTTCTCCCCTCTCTGCTTTGCTTCAGACATATTCCTTTGTTATCAACTTTCAATTTTTTACTTTTTTTTTAAAGTAAAGAATCTTGAAGATTTTTTTCCAATCAATTAAAAGTATCTCTAAAATTAACCAAATTATCTCTAAAATTAATCAAAGTTGCTGTTCATATAATTAAAGTAATCTTCTTAACATTAATACAATACAATTTGTAATTGAACTGAATTTATAAAAGTACTTAATTAAGAATTACCCCTAAATGTTTTTCAAAAATATTAACTTAAAATGAGATCCTTAAAAATAATGGTTAGAAAAGTATTTTTTTAATTTAGCATCAATTATATTTCATAAAAAATTAATATTATAATTAAATATCTTATAAGAAAATAAAAGGTAGACTATTAAAAGTAGGGTCTGAACTGACTCGTCCCATTTATAATTTTTTAATTTTTTAAATATTATTGAAGACTAAATTTCTTTTTTTCTCATACTTAATAGCAAATACAACTTTTTTCCCTATTTCAAGTAATATGTATAAATCCTATCTAATTATTCTTTTTTTATATAAGTAAACTAACTTTAAGATTTTGTTGTCCAATTTTGTATAGAAATTTTAAAAAGTAGAAGTTTCATTCTAGTTAATTACTAGAAAATTGTCATTTTTTACTTTTACGTTCTTATTATTTCAAGTAAAATTTTTTATTGTTTGATTTTCTAACTTTGGTTGTGATCTATTCATTTATTTTAATTTTTATTTTTATTTGTAAGAAGCATCTTTGTTTTGCTTTGAATGAAACTTAATGTTTTCAGGTTGAGGGTATAAGCTTGAACCATTACATCCATTAATGGCATTTCCAGACAAGGAGCTTGTTTATCTTGTTTACAATAAATAATTCTTTCATATGAGACATGTGATTAATGCATTGTTAAAAATTGACGATATTATAAGTCGTATCTCCAATAAAAAACAACGTTTATTTACTATCCCTTTTCAAAAAAGGCTAGGGTTTAAGGTTTAGGGTTTGGACATTAGAGTTTAGCATGGGGTGGGGGGAAGGTGTGCGTGTATATATGTGTGTGTGTGTGTGTGTATATATATATGTTCAATGATGATATGTTTTGAAGAGCAAGTGACTATGTGCATGTCTCTTCTAGATATATGACTTTATCATTATGATATTTATGATACTTGTTATCAAACCCTTGAAAATATACTTAAGATAACCCAAGCCATAAGGATAACTTGGGTTAACATAGAAGGTCAGCCTGGGTTAATGTCAATGAGCAATCTAGACTACCCTTGTAGATTTTGTTAGTGAATTGGCAGTGATATTATTGCCATTCAATTAATTTTGACAAAGGACTTGGAGGGATGCCATTTGTAAAAATCAAATAGTAATTTGATTATGCATTTTAAACTTCAGGACTCTTTTTTTTGCATTTTTTGGAACTTTTTATCTCCTATTTCTTTCATTTTTTGTAGTTTAAGGTTTGAGAATTAGCCTCACACCTCAACCACCAAAGCTGAACTCTAAACCCCACTACCAAGGTTTGGTGTTTGGGATCTATGGTCTACGTTTGATATGAGATTCTTCTATCAAGGTTTAAGATTTTGTTGTCTAGAGTTAGCATTTAATATTTTAAGATTTATGGTTTAAGAGCTAAAATACGCATATCGATGTTAAAGAATAAGTTTAGCAGACCAAGTGATTATATGTATAATGCTTATTAACAAGTATTATCTTGTCATGGCATAGGTAATAATTAAGGATTATATTACAAAAGAAAAAGAAAAGTTGTTAGAAAATGAAATTCAAAGATTAATGAATTTCAATCATCTTTTTAAGTCATTATTAAACGTGACAAAGGAGTTGCTATTTATATTGAGCTCAACATTGATAGTTGAACCTTAGGATCAAACCCTAAATCATAAACCCTAATCACTTAAACTTTATTGCTGATAACACTATAGAATTTGAGTTAAGGGTTTAAGGTACGTTTTAGTATTTTCCAATTAGTTCTAATACATTTTATGTTGGCGTGCAGTGAATGTTGATAAATCTTGATGATTCTTATGGTGTCATGCATCATAAATAATGTACTTAACACAATGAATCTGAATGCATTTTGAATTGAAAAATAAGACTTGTTATCCTTGTTTTTCTTAATGGTATTCCCGGGAAGGACTATCTCTTTTATCGGGTTAACATATGAATATCGATTTTTCTGGGACATATGATTGACTAATTAATAATTAGAACCTACCTACCATGTGGTGAGTTCAATATCATCTCATTTCTAAAAAACATTGGTTGATTATCGTTGGAGGGTAACCCTAAACCCTAAACTACAAAAGTTGAACTCTATACCCTAATTTTGAGCGAAGCTTATTCAAACTAGGCAGGAAAGGATTAGTTTCAATTTCATTGAGGGCTTCTGCTGCACTTGTTTAGTCACCATAGGCCGATTACGGAGCAAGGTTTACGCATCAAGCTTTATGGTTTAGGGTTTAATTTCAATGGCGCAACATTTAGGTCAATGTTATATCCTAAAGCACAAATTTTAAGCCTTGAACACTTAAACAACAATCAACGTTTACGGTTTAGAGTTTAGGGTTTAAGGTTTAACCCTAATGTTTGAGTATCGAGCCTTAGGGTTTACACTTAAGTTAGTAGTATAAGATTTTAGGTTAAAGTCAAACCCTAAATCACAAAACTTGAACCCTATTGACCTAAACGACTACATATATATATATATATATATATATGTTTGTTTATATGTATGTATGTATGTATGTATGTATGTATGTATCAACAATATGGAAAATACTTTTTATAAAATGCAGTTAAAATGTCAGATTTTACTTTGAGCGAGAAATATGACTTTTCTTAGCCCCTTGGGACACCATGTTGTCACTTTTTTTCATATAGTGCCATTACATTATTTTTCTTTAACATAATAACACTGGGTTATTTAATTTAGATTCAAAGCAACCTAAAAAAACTAATTTTCTATGTAGTAAGTTATATTTGATTTTTTGATTTATTTTTTAAGTGCTGCTGGACACAACTTTCTTTGGTTACGATATAAATAACATGAAAGAAATGTTTTTCTGTCATCATTTGAAGCTTAGGATTAATCGATGGGGAATCAGAGAGTAAGAAGTGTAAAACTGATGGATAAATATGAATTTTGTTGACTTTTTTTGATAATTTGTTCTCTATTTAGCGATGTAGTATGTATTGAATTCAAAAAACTGAGGATAATTAGCTCACACTATGAACTTAAATTAAAAATATAGTACTATTATAAAAAATAAAAATAACTTAAAACTAAATGGTGAGTTGAAAATATAAAACAAATTCTCAAATGCTCACTTTCCAATGTTCTCTATTTCTATTATTGACAATATAAAGGAAAGGTAGGGATAGCACCCTATGAGGAAGGATGTGTTGAGAAACATAGAGGGCATGACGAAGCAATATCAAGGGCAAATTGGTACACCTAGCTTTTCACAGCTTTTTAGGCTGTCGTGGATCCCGAATAAAGCAAGAAAGCTGAAAAACGGTACTTTTGGGCAATTATAAATTTAAAGCAACACTTATCAGTAGTTTTTCTAAGGCTAAATAAAGGGAAAGGAGTGAGGGAATGAGAAAAAACTACATAGAGGTATCCTGTGTTTATTGTAAAATAATTTAAGGACCCTCTGATTTGATAACTAATTATAAGGTGTCGTGTTTTTTGGGGTAACTAGCAAAAAAGATTTTATTTACTGTTCACCTATATTGTATAAGCATCCTAAACTTTTCATATTTGTAAATCTACCCTTAATCCTTAAAAACTTACTTTTGAAAAATCTAAATTTGTGTTTGTAATATTTTGCTCACTAACACTACTCAAAGCCCATTTTAAACTGGTATCAGAGCCACATTACCAAAAATAATTAAGATTATTAAACTAATTAATAGTCAATTAAGCTAATTAACTATTATTAATGCTTGAATCATCACCTGCTTGCCCTAGACCAAATTATTCACATATTGTTTACTCACCGGAAAGCCTTTCTCTAGTAGTACCTCTATTAAACTATATCACCGATATAGTTTTAGAATAAAAAATAGAATTAGTGAAAATTAAGACTGAAGCCAAGGGGCTTAAGAATTAGTTAACTGTAGTTCATCTTTCTCTTATTAACAAACTTAGGCATAGCAGAGAATCTATTCAAAGTATTAGTTATTCTATTTCAGCATAAATATCCCTTCCAAAACCCAAAAAATAAAAATCTATTTCCTTTACAAGATATAAAAATCCAAAAAGAAGTAGGAGAAAAATCTGATTAAAAAATCAGCTAAAAAGACAGAAAAAGAAGATCGAAGAAAATGTTCGAGAAAAAACAAAATCCGGAAGAATTAAACAAAATTATAGGTGCAATTAGCGATAAATATGACTTGTTGTCTAATGATAATGAAGAAACGAATAATGTTCAATTAGAAGAAGAAATATATCAGTAGATAAACCTGATTAAATTAGAAGAGCTTAATATGTTACCATCAGAAGAAATTAGAAGAAAATTGAATAAAAAATATGGTAANNTGACTGTTGAAGATGAGATTAATAAGATTGGACAAGAACTCAACTTAGGTGAAATAGAGACCTAGGTACGTTTCAGCAGGACGTATAACTAATTTTTCATTGGGTTTATCCCAAAAAAAACTACAAATTTTGAAGAAATTGGCCTTACCCTAATCAGTCAAATGGGATATATCTTAAACATTGATAGAACTCAAAATAGAGAAGAAATATTTAAGCATTGGAAAAGAAGCATGCATAGTATCTTAAACCTAAATATTTCATGAACTACTGCCAATTTCCTCAGTTATATCGAACATAGTATTTTTGGCACTGTAGCGGATTGGTATGATTCATTAAGTGGAGACGGCAAAAATACATTAAGAATGATGGAAACATCAGCTGCTATGTTCAAAAATTTAGGTAAGGAAACAGAGACCAAACTTATCGGAGCTAAACTTGATTCTGAAGAAAAAGCAAGAGAATGGCAAAAAAAGCTTAACAATATTAAATTAGGGAACATAAGATACCTAGAGAATTATATTACTGAATTCAGTCAATATTATCACAAAATTGGACATAATGAAACCAATCTTAGTATGTTCTATGACAAAATTGCCATATCTAATAAATTTCATAATTAATGAAAAACACATTGCATGGCTTGAAAGAACAGATGTTATTAACACTCTTGGTTCAACAATCTCTTATTTAAGAAAATAGCTGAAAGATAAATTTCTTCATCTCCAAAAGCAAAAGTAAACTAAGAAGCAATTCCTAACTTGCTAGGATTCACCTCACCAATGGGGAAACGAACCTGAAAGAAGAAGAAAAAGAAAATTCTATAAGAAAAAGAGCTTTAACAAGCAAAGGGGAGAGAAATATAGAAGAAGATATTATAATAAACTAAGGGCCTACTCTATTTCGCGTTTTAGATAAATAGATACATGCAAGAAGCTGTAAGGAGTTGTAAGAAGCTGTAAAGAGCTGTAAGAAGATATAACGAGCTGTAAGGAGATGTAACGAGTTGTAAGAAGATGTAAGAAGCTGTAAGGAGCTGTAAGGATGGATGTAAGGAGTTGTTGAAGAGTTGTATAGTATAATTTATTTTACAATGAACGTTTTGGATGAAAAATAATAATATTAAAATAATACTTATTAAAAATAAACAATTAATAAATTTAATTACACAACAATAAAATATATTAATCCACATAAATTTGGTGAATAAAATTTCATCCAAGATTTTTTATATGAACATTAACTTGATCGAATAAGCAAAGTATAACAAAAAAAACAAATTTTTTGGACAAGATTGAATACAACTCTTCAAATAAATTCTTATTTTAAGTAAATAATTTTAAATATAAATAAATGTATGGTCATCTATAATAATATACATATTTCATGAAGAAGCTCAAATATAATTTAAGTCATTATATTATATTTTTATGATTATTTAAATGTTGTGTTCATAAGATATTTATGAATTTTGTATATTGGTAGTATCAAAAATATACATATTTCTATAACTAAAATAAATTAATGTTATAGAAAATCTATGAGATGTATGAAGGTGTAAGAAGGAGATATAAGAAAATGTAAGAAGACATAAGGAGATGTAAGAAGGTGTAAGAAGATGTAAGGAGCTGTAAGGAGATGTAAGAAGCTGTAAGGAGATATAAACTCTTAGCCAAATCCTAAAAAACGCAAAATAGAACAGGGCCTAAGTCCTTAAAAACGAAGATTTTTAAGAAAGCCGCTTATTGTCCTGCAGGAAAAAATTACCGCAAATGCTGGGCATGCGGAGAAATAGGACATTATGCTAATGGGTGCAAAAATGGGAGAAATAATTTTGAAACCTTGGGTAGCCTAAATTACGTTGAGCTTAGTGAAGATGAGGCATTAGACCTAACCCTAAGTAACAACAAATGAATTGTTGAAATTATACTAGACAATGAATATGAAGAAAATCAGCATGAAGAAACCAGTCACCTGATGGACAGTAGCTCGATTAGTCTTGATGACCTTTAAGGAGAAGAGTATGTTATAGACAATGAAAACAAAGACGTCAAAGGAGATTAGGTCTTTCCTATAATCCTAAAAGACAAGATCCATAAATAGTCCATCTTTCAATTAAAAAGCAAATACGATGCGGAGAAATAGGACATTATGCTAATGGGTGTAAAAATAGAAAGAATAATTTTGAAACCTTGGGTAGCCTAAATTATGTTGAGCTTAGTCAAGATGAGGCATTAGACGTGACCCTAAGTAACAACAAATGAATTGTTGAAATTATACTGGACAATGAATGTGAAGAAAGTGAGCATGAAGAAACCAATCATATGATGGAAAGTAGCTCGATTAGTCATGGTGACCTTTAAGGAGAAGAGTTTGTTATAGACAATGAAAACAAAAATATCAAAAGAGATTGGGTCCTTCCTATCATCCTAAAAGATAAGATCTATGAAAAGTTCATCTTTCAATTAAAAAGCAAATACGTATGTAAAATGATGGAAGGAGATCTGGAGATAAAGGATTGCGAGTATGACGTCGGAGAAGTTAATCTCATTAATTGGGAAAATATCCTTAAGCATAACAAAAATAAAAAGTATAGGTATATCCATGTCAGAAGTATCCAAGTTCAAATCATTCAGTTGCAATATTATGTTAAAAATATTGATCTTTATGCATTACTCTGTGACATTAGGCATACCAAGTTTAATAATCTAATTATCATAGGGATTAAGACCAACTTATGTAATGGATCAGTAGGATTCAATTGTCGATCAGGATATTATATGAGTTCAAAAGATCAATTTGCTAAAAACTTCCTATCTCTTAAGATAAAAACAGTTGGAATAGACATGAAAAGAGGAGGATATCCATTAAGGATATCTTAAAAAATTATCTATAAATTATATAATCATATAGACTCAAAAACTAAGGTGACAATGATAGAGGCAGCAAAATTTGAAAGTCCTACCCCTATGCAAAAAATCCAAAAGATTAAATCCAATCCACAGGAGATAAAGATTGATCATTCATAGATATCTAGCTTTGCCAATCCTATAAAAATTAATAAGCAAAATGTGACAAAATGGTAAAATTACCATTAAACCTCAATTACTAAGAAGCATGAGTGCAAGGTCAAAATGCAGAGAAGGATCTTCATCGAGAAAAGAAAAGCCTAGAAAAGATGATACAATTAGCGTGACCAACGAAATTAGCAAAATGAGTTTTGAACCCGCAAGACACAGTGTAGATTGAAGTATGAATCTAGATAGAAAGGTCATTGGGTACAAAACAAGTACTATTAGTGAACCAATTTGTGAAAATGAATTAATCAAAAACATAACTATGGAGATTTGCTATGAGGCTACAAATTCAAATCCTAATAGCATCTACACCCCGATAAGGGTCTGTTTAGAGGGATATGATAAATATGAATTGTGATAGTGGTTATTCTATATACTTTAGAAAAAGATCATTTTTTTCAGAGTTTATGTGGAAAAGAGCTAAAAATCCTTTACAAGTAAGGATCGCTGATATTTGCATTATGAGCCATAATGAAGCAATAGAAGGGTAATCCATAGAATTAGGATGAGTCCAATGCATTATACCAGTTTTATAGGCCACTGATAAACCCTGTCATGATATGATTATTGAAAATAATTTTTAGAGATTATATTTTTCATACACACAGACCATAAATCAGATGATTTTCACAATTAATGATCACTCAGTACCTATTGAAAAATTAAGTAGGACTTAGACTCATCAGAAAATTAAGTTATCTATTAAAGAGCATATTGTTGGACAACAAGAAAAATTATGCAAAGAACTCTGCTCTGATAATCCTTTAAAATTTTGGAATTAAGATAAAACATTTGCTAAAATCACTTTATTAAATCCTAACACTATTATCCAAGTTAAACAAATGGCGTATACACACCAGGACATCTAAGAGTTTAATAAACAAATCAAAGAACTTCTGGATAAAGAATTGATTAGGAATAACAAGAGTTCTCACACTAGTCCTGCCTTCATGATAAGAAATCATGTAGAAGAAAAAAAAGGAGACGAAGGAATGGTGACCAATCACAAAAAACTTAATGATAATACTATCTTTGATGGTTATCATATTCCTAACAAAACAGTCCTTTTCAATAGAATTCAAGAAGCCTCTTGGTTCTTAAAAATGGAATGCAAAAGCGGATATTGGCAGATTAAAATGGATTAGGAAAGCATTCCTTTAACTGCATCTAGTGCCTCTCAAAGACATTATGAATGGATAGTAATGCCATTTGGTTTTAAAAATGCACCTAAAAAATTCCAAAGAAGAATGGATAACATTTTCAAAGACCTTAATTACTGTTGTTTAGTTTACATCGATGATATCCTGATCTTTTCTAAAACCATAGAACAACACAAAGATGATGTCTTAGCTGTCATCCCAAGATGCATTGATCATGGTATTATATTTGGTAAGAATAAGTACATTTATGCTGAACAAGAAATTGAGTTCTTAAGCTTAGAGAGAAAAGTAGGATAAATCATCCTACAGAAGCATATTCTAAAAAAAAAATAAAAAATTTCCTTGGAAAGATTGAAGATAGGAAGCAACTAGAAAGGTTTCTAGGATGCCATACTTATGCTTCAGATTTCATTAAAGGCCTAGCTAAACTAAGAAAACTATTACAGTAGAAACTCAAGAAAGAAGTAAATTGAAGATGGATCACCAATAATGCAAAGATTGTTCAAAACTACAAAAAATGTGTACAAATCTTCCTATTCTTAATTTGCCTAATGAAGCATATCACTTAGTTCTTGAGATAGATGCCAGCAATGAGCATTAGAGCACAGCACTCAAAATCAAAGAAGGTAAAAAACTCTACAAATATTATAGTGGGAGTTTTAATTAGACAGAATGCAACTATCCTATAATAGAAAAAGAAATCCTTGCAGTTATAAGAGGAATTGAAAAGTTCCTAATCTTTTCAGCCCAAGACCTTTTCTTATTCGAACTGATTGCAAAGGAATACTTAGTTTTATGAAAAAAAATTTATCAAATATGCAAGCGCAAGGGTGACTCGTACATTGGCAATTATGACTTAATCAGTTTTCCTTCCCTATTGAACATATACAGCGAATGAAGAACTTTCTGGCAGATAGTTTAACTCGAGAGCTCACCAATGGTGATCATTAGAGAAGAACTCCCGCTAGAAAAGGAGAAAACCCTTAACGAGATGCCATTACTACTAGAACAGGTTACTCCTTTTAGTAAAGTCCTTGTTGATAATTTAGAATTCCATACAAAAACTAGATCATGGTTTGGTCTACTACCTTCCGCCTATCTAATAGCTCAAAGATTTTCCATTCTAGAGTTACAAGTTAATTACTTAAGATGTCCTTATGATATCCAAGAAAAAATAGTTCTTATGTTCAAGAAAATTGGTTCAATGAGTGGTATACTGCCTGTATTGACTGTTATCATCATTGTTCCTATGATATTTGGGAGTCATAGAGTACAACAATCTACTTTCCTAATAACTCTGGAGTTAGTGGTGTTAGCTTCCTACCAAATTCAATCTCTCCAAATGACCCCATCATTAAAGCCTAGGAATATGTGATGGCACATTACTTTATGGAAATCTCGGATCCAAAATACCCATTCTTCTCAAACTTAACCAAGTTCCAACAATGCATGTTTAAAAGAATCCATTGGATTCCAACATCTCTTAATGGTCCAATGAAAATTCCAAATAATCAATGCCTATATGTGGAGGTACATTGTGCATCAATCGAGTATGAAATTGGAAAGCCAAAACCAGCCTAATATCATGTTCAAATTGTTAATTACGATGATCCCCATAGTCAACGGCAAGGATGGGTTCCAGATCAATGAGAAATAGTTACTAATGATACTTTAGTAAGAGCCATCAGTTTTTACAACATTTATCACCAAAGTTGGGCATTAATCGAACAATAAAAAAACATTAATATATTGTGGAAACACTATTTTTGGCTACGACAATGAGTAAAAAGAATATATGAAGGTGGAAAGAGCAGTTTCAGAAGATATCTTTGATTATCTCTTTGATGTTGGAGCTGGAAAGTTCTTATCAGAAAAAGAAAAAAAATATCTTCTTGAATTATTTATGAAATGAGATCCAAGGCATCTTTAGTATGATGAAGATTTTGATAATTATCCAGATAATGATGGTCTTGAAGATATAATTAGAGATGAAGGCATACAGAATCTCAATAATGATGACTAGTCTTGTCATCATTAAAAGTTCTAAAAAGTGGTTGCTCCATTATTGTGCTATTTTGACAAGTATTAGGTCTGTAAAATAAGGCAGTCTACTGTAGCCATATGAATATATAGCAATGTGAAAAATTAATGTGTACTATAGCCAATAGCGTATCCTATTTATCCCTATCCTCTCTATAAAAAGAGAGGTCAAGTGCTGAGTAGGGACACAGTCATTTGAGCATTCTTGAGCATAAGATAAGTTGGGATTTTTCATTTTTCTATGAGCAAGCATCTCTAATGATCTTAACTTAAGTCCTTCTTCAAGCTTTCCATTGTAAATATTTCGATTTTTAAGCTTTCAATAAAAGAAGTTTCCCAGTAGGGAACGTTATTCAATTGAACCTTATGTTTCAAATATTATAATTTGTTGATTAAAGTCTCACTATCCTTTAAAATACTTAAAACTTGATTAGTGATTACGGTCTAAGGCCGGAAATAAAACAAATCTTTGCTATGTCTGATCTGAGGAAGGTGGGGTTGAGATTAACAATCTCTGTAAATTGGAAGGTAGAGGAACGCTGGAGTTCAGCGCCAACTAAGTTAATATAATGGTCGAAGCTCTCTAATTAAGTTTTAAAATTTTGCTAAGCATGGCAGGCGTTAATCACAGAAAATATAATATGTATGATATAAGTAGTAGATTATGATAACTAGTACTAGTTAAATCATTATAAGAAGTTTAATCAGTTAAAACAAGCACATTTTTTGAAGAAATCCCAAAAAACAGCTTATTTGCTGTTTTTCCTATTTTAGGGACTGTTTTGCAATTTCTAAAAGTATAAGGACTAAAATAATAAGAAAAAGGACCTAAAAATTAGTTACCTAAAAATATAAGGTACCCCTGAATTAGATCTCAAATTATAGGGGCCTAAAAATAGTTACCAAAGAACTTAGCCACCTAAGAGTCACTTATTGGAGGAATGATAATTATTTGTAGGAAGGAAAGGAAGACTACACGAGAGAGTTTTGGGCTAGCATAAAGGGTTTTTGGAATGTTCTAGTGATTTATTAAACAGAAGCTTGATGATAATTTTATTTGATCTAATTAAAATGGAAGTTAACCTAGTCAATGAATCATTTGGTTCCTGAATCATGTTAAATTTGAGTTAGATTATATTTTGGATCAAGCGACATATTGGGCGGTTCGGTTTGGGTGAGGGAATTTCAGTTCAGGTCAACTTCGCGCACATCGGTTTTTTATTCAATAAGATTGTCATACAAAAATAAGTAAATTTATAAGAAATTTCATGTCAATTATGGTTCAAGTCTGGTCAATTCGAGTTTTGGGTGTACTTTTGGGTGACCACATGTCGGATGTTAGGTTAGCTATGGGCCCCGGTTGTTTGGTTCGGCTTTTAAGTCTCGGGTCATTTTTGCCATATTTGAATGAAATTCGAGTGGATTGAGCATAAGATCATAAGAATCACATGCTAATTATCAGATAGGTTTTTGGTAAGAACCCAAATTTCTACTTCATTCTTTATTATTAATATTAACCTATGTGGTAGCGGAAAACCTAAATGGGGTGTTACCAGCATATTTCCTTTGTAGAAATAGCAGGCTGAGTATCAATCAAAACATTAAAGCAAAAGATTCCTTGAATAATACCTTAGTTTTAAAATTCCAACCACAATTATAACAACGACTAAGCTAAAACAAAATGCATTACAAATTCGTTCCCAAAACAACTACTTTGATCCAAACTATAACTTAAACAACAGAGCCTCACTCTAACCTTACGTCCCCATCTCCATGTGCATGCCCTTCACCTGAAAACAAAATATTTCACGAAAATGAGATAAACTCAATAACAAACACCCCTAACAGAAAAGGTATGCAAACAAATTCACTTTAAAATATTTTAGTTGCGGGGGAAACACACAAGCGATTCAGATAATCCATATTCTTACAAAGGCAATTAAGTACTCCTTGTTTAATCAGTTTCAGTTTTTCAAGGGTGAGTGACCCGGTGAGCGACCTACTGGGTCTCATGGCTTACCCTTAGGTCAAGAGCAACCGCTTAACTGTAACCTGGCCTACCGTCACTCGGATGGTTACCACTTAACTAACCCTGGCCTGCCGCCTCAATGCACGGTTACCTCTAACTTGACCCACGCCCGTCCATAATGAGGCACATAGCTGCTCACATGCATGCACTATATCCGGGGAAGGCTAATGGCCTTCGAATCACAAAAAGGCAAGAATTCCTCAACCTCACTCACCCAGTCAGTCATTATATGTTCAAATTAATAATATCCTTCTGTCTACATGAACAGTCCAAACTCGACCCATTCTGATCTCAACTATTCAATTTTATTTTTGCAACTCAACCAACCTCCAACCCACACATTCACTGATTTAATAAAACAATGAAGATGCAAATCATAAGGGGAAATCGCATCACACACATACGGTACAAACAGAACACATTCAAATATTTCTTTAACATAAACACAATTCACATTTTTGAAGCACATTCGGGGAAGGGTTAGCGCATGCTTGTTACCTTGTAGTCTGTAACTTACGGGCTCGATTTTCCTTAACTTGGCCTAGATATCCCCCCTATCCTTCGTCTAGATTAATTTTTCTATGAGTTTTCGATCACTTTAGAAATTTCTAGTTGTAGTCAGTCCCGGTTCTAGTTTAGGTCAGAATTTGGAGTTAAGTTCCAGAGTTCATGTATCGGGTTCCAGACGTTGAAACTCAAACTTTTTGCCTATTCTGGAAAGGTTAGTCCATCTCCCTAAAAGTCCTATGTTCGGTGTTTTCCAAAAATCTATCCAACATTAGGTCAATTTTCTCAAAGAACCTACATTGTCACTGGCTGCCTAGATCTATATAGCCCTTGGTAGATCGGTCATAACTCACCTAATACAACTATGATTTCCTTAATTCAAAAACCATATTACTCAGCACATTCTGACTTGTCTACCACAAAATGTTCATGCGTTTTGGACTGCTATAACACTGTAGGTCGAATTTTAAAAATAGGGTACGTTTGGCCCCTAATCAGTGGCATTCTGCAAACTTTGTCCCTTGTCAAACACATTCTTTTTTGTTCGATTTTCTCCCACGTCAAGTCAGCCAATTACCCACACCGACACTCATGATTTCTAAGCCCTTGCTAACCCAAATCAAGCCCAAGATCGAAACTTTATTTAAGAAAAAACAAACAAGTCGCCAAACTTACCTTGAGTCGATTTTTGAAATGAGGTGCTGGAGTCCCTTCCTACTCCCAAATCCAAGGCTGAAAATTTAAACTTCATGTTAGAAAAATCATAATTTGATCATGAGGTTGCAAAGATTAAAGAAAAAACAAGATGAAATTTCAAGCTTCGATGCAAGGGGTGCATGGGGGTAGGGTTTAGCATCCATGTGTTATCACTCACCATACAACAAGGGGGCAATGGTGGTGCTTGGCGGTGTTAGCAGCTGGGGCTGCTGGCGGTTATGCAGTGCAATAATGGTGATGGGGCGAGTTAGAGAGGGAGTAGAGAGAGAGCACCAAG
>NCQV01074468.1:12222-22762 GCA_002740545.1 Lophocereus schottii | reverse complement strand
CTTCATTTTGGGGTTACTTTGTCATATTTTTAAGGAGAATTATGAACTTCATGTAATAATCTACATTCGTATTCCATGTTTCATGCTTAGGGATGGTTCTTTTATGTGTTTTGCAGGTCTTTGGAACTTTTTGACCTTACTTTGACCACAATTGAGTATGCTTTGACCCATGCCCATGGAGACGAAAGAAGAACAAGAGAATTTTGAGACAGAGCCAACCACGGAAGCTTTATGGTGAAGGTCACAGCCTGTGGTGAGCTTGAAACTGCTTGCCTCTTCATCTTCCTGCATCTCACTTCTACCATTAACTTTAGGATTTTTAAGTTTTCTTTCGAGCAAGAGAGGGAATTGAAGTGGAAGATTGACACTTCGAGGCCTGTGGATTAGGAAACCATTGAAGACCACCATTGTTGCTAAGCTTTCTTTCCTTCTAATCTCTTCTTAAACTTTTCTTTAAATGTTGTTAATTTCAATTATGTATGAGTACTTTTCTTAATCTAGGGACTTGTTAGCCAAAGTATTGATGTTAAGTCTTTAGCTTTTAATATTTGTGATTTATCCAAATTGGTATGATTGAATTCTACCTTGTGGATGAACTACTATAAGTAAAATTTTGGTCAGATTTGCTTACTTATACTAGATAGTTGAGTGAAAATGCTAAAAGGAGAAATTCATTATTAGAACAACAAGTTCGAACTTAATTTAACGATTACTGAAAGAGAGCTATTTGTGGAGAGGAAATCCTAGTAATAAAAAATCCATAATCAAGACTAAAAACAAAGACATTTGAAAGAATGTTAATTGCATTAGTTTAGGTAATTCAGTTTGTTTCAAAAGGAAAGATTGAATTTTTAGTTTGATTACGCACCTTTGAATCCTTCAAATCAAGGTGAAGTGCATATTTAAGCGCAATGATCCAACTCTCACTAGGCGAAACAATTCCTTAGATGTCTTTAATTGGATTGAATTTCCTAATAGTAAATTGCGATAGCTGGGACAGCACATTGGAATTTGGTTTCTTAGCCTTTTATAATAGTTCAAAGCTCAACAGATTACATTTATCTATGTGGGAACGATATTAAAACTATACTACAACAGCCGTTCGCTTGTGGAAGTGACCAAGGTTTTAGCGCTACTATCGGTGGCCAATTTGTGGATGTTGAGTTCACCTGTTTAGATTGACTAAGTATTTGTTGTGTTTTTCTTTTTCAATATGTTTCCTTGATTTGCGTTGGTAGTGCTTTGTGGTGATCTTCGGAAGATTTCTCCACTTATATGTGAAGTCCCTTTCCATTTTAATCAGATCCGAAAATAAAAAAGACTTTTCGCTCTGAGAGAAAGAAGTTAAAGTTGGCAGAGCAAAGAGCCAAGCTCAAGAAGCTTCTTCAGTGATGGTGGAAGGACGAGGTGACCAAAGAAGGACGTTTTGGGATTTTGTCTCCCAAAGAGTCCAAGGCATTGCCTTTAGCATTGCTCGACCAAACATCAAAGCCCATAACTTTGAGCTTAAGTCGGCTTTGATTTTCATGGTGCAACAATCTCAATTTGGACGCACCATCCCAACTTACACCTCTCGGTATTCTTAGAGGTGTGTAACACATTGAAGCTCAATAGAGTTTCTAAAAATGATATTCGATTATGGCTATTTCCCTTTTCCCTTAAGGATAACGGGAGAGCATGGCTTCATTCTTTACCTTTTGGATGTACTACAGCGTGGGATGAGCTTACCAAGGTCTTTCCTGTAAATTCTTTCATCCTAGCAAGTCGGCGATTTGAAGAAACCAAATCACCACCTTCGCTCAAAGGAAGGACAATTTGCTACATAAATCTTGGGAGTGTTTTAAGGACCTATTGGGCTATGTTTGCATCATGGGTTTCAATGGTGAATGTTAGTGTAGGCCTTCTACAATGGAGTCACTCAACCAGTGAGGTCTACTGTAGACACGACGGCAGGTGGTCCACTTATAAGGAAGATTGAAGACGATGCTTCGAATCTTATTCAGGAGATGGTGCTAAATAACTGCCAATGATCCAATTGGAGAAGCCAACCTAAGAGGTGAATAAAGGTAAGTTAGAAGTTGATGCTATCTCTATGCTTTCTACTAAAGTAGATGTCATGGCTCAAAGGTTAGAACGATTGAATGTTAATTTTATTAGTTTAAATACCCCTTTTCCATCATGTGGAATCTATGAGTCTATTGATCATTTGACTGTGCATTGTCAAGTTGGGGTCCATTTTCCTAAGAAGCTAGTGAAACAGTCAATTATGTTAAGACCTATCAATCTAGATCGGTGAATGACCTATTTTCTAAGACATACAATCCTAGTTGGAGGAATTACCCAATGTTTCCTATACGTCTAATGCCCCGCCTATGCCTTACATGAATTTTGGACCACCCCCTGAATTTCAGAGACCACCTTACCTTAAAGAAGCATCTTCAGAATCCAATTTAGAGGCTATGAAGTGGGGTATGCTTTTGGTGTAGCAAAAGAAAGATGAGCACATTAAGCAATTAGCCTCTAAGGTTGATGTGCTTACTACTCATAATAAGATGCTAGACGCTGATATCACCCAACAAGCTACCTCTTCATCTATTCCCTAGGGTAGATTTCCAAGTAAGAATGAACTTAGCACTGGGAACAATGTAAGGTCATAATTTTAAGAGGGGATATGTACCTAAGGAACCCAAGGGGGTTAGTTAAGATGAGCATTTGTATGATGAAAATGATGGTGTTGTTGAGGAGGAGGTGTTTACTTCTTCTAAAGATATCATAGGTGATGATGCCCATAATTCTACTAAGGTTCCTAATGACTCCGAGAAAATTTCCCAAGACCTTATGTTCCACCTTTACCTTTCCTCCAAAGACTGGCTAAGGCTTAACTTGACCAATAATTTGGGAAGTTTTTAGAGGTCCGTAAGAAACTATACATTAACATTCCATTCATCGATGCCGTATCGCAGATGCTTTCTTATTGCTAAGTTTTTGAAAGAGATTTTGTCTAATAAAAGAAAACTATAAGAGCATGAAACTATGATATTGCCTGAAGAGTGCAGTGCTACGATCTAAAATAAGCTCCTTGCTAAGCTTAAGGAACCCGATAGCATTTCTATTCCATGTCTGATGGGGAATGTGTCAAAAAATCATGCCTTGTGTGACTTAGTCTCTAGTGTAAGTTTAATGCCTTTCTCTCTTTACAAAAAGCTGGACCTAGGAGAAATGAGACCTATCACCATTTCTTTAAAATTGGCAGACTGCTTTGTAAAGTACCTCGTGGGTATTTTAGAAGATGTCCCCATTAAGGTAGGAGATTTGTATGTACCTATAGATTTTGTTATCCTTGAACTGAAATAGGATATGTGCACCCCCATCATTCTTGGGAGGCCATTATTGGCTACCGTTGGGTGCCATATAGATGTCAAAAACAGTAAACTATCTTTTAATGGGGAAGATGAACTTATGGAGTTTAACTTGATTAAAGCTTCTGAATTGCCTTCTATCTCTGGTGAATGTCATCGGATTGATGTACTTGATGGTTTGGTATAAAGGACCATTTCTTATAATGTTTCTTAAGATCCTCTTGAGTACTGTTTATTGAATGATGGTACTACTCAAGAAAAAAATCCAAAAGTAGTAATGTGTGCTCAGTTCCTGGAAGCTTCTTTGCAAGTTTAGCCAACCTTTGCCAAGGTGAAAGCGCTAATGAATGACAATGCCCCTTGTCTGATGTGAAATGTGCCCTTGAGGTAGGACTGAAGCCTCTTTTTTCTTCTTTGGGGTACGAGTTTCATGGTCCCAATTCTACTTTTCCTGTGATTATGAATGAGACTCTAAATCCATCTCAAGTAAATTCTTTGCTAAGAACACTTAGAATGCGTTGTAAGCCTATAGGGTATACTCTTGATGACCTTTAACCCTTTTGTGCGTATGCATCATATTTTGATGAAAGATGACCATAAACCCTCAATTGAACATTAAAGAACATTGAACCCTAATATATAAGATGTGGTCAAGAACGAAATTTTGAAATTGCTTAAGGTCGGCATTATCTACCTTATCTCTGATAGTAAGATGGTGAGCCCGATCCATATTGTGCCTAAGAAGAGGGGAATGATGGTTGTAAAGAATAAGAACAATGAACTAATTCCTACTATGACAGTTACGAGTTGGCAGATGTGTATAGACTATAACAAATTAAAAAAGGTCACGCACAAGGATCAATTTCCTTTTCCCTTCACTGAACAAATGCTCAAGAGGTTAGCAAAAGATTCCTATTTTCGGTACTTAGATGGATATTAGGGCTTTTCCAAATACTTATCCACCTAGTGACCAAGAAAAAGACCACCTTTACTTGCCCATATGGTATATTTGCTTATAGGAGAATGCCATTTGGGTTCTGTAGTGCCCTTGCTGCATTTCAACGATGTATGATGGCTATCTTCTTTGGCTTTGTTGAGGACATAATGGAGGTCTTTATGGATGATTTTTTATGTATGGTAACTTTTAACCATTGCCTGAATAATTTTCCTAAAGTTTTGTAAAGATGTGAGGCCATATTATTTCAAATAGGGGCATTAAAGTTGATAAGGCGAAGGTAGATGTAATTGAGAATTTGCCACCACCTACTTTTACAAAGGCTATAAGGAGTCTTCTAGGACACATTGGTTTTACTGACGCTTCATAAAAGATTTTTTGAAAATTGCAAAACTTCTCGGTAATTTGCTTGTCGAAGATGTGCCCTTTGAGTTTAATGAAGAGTGTTTAAGTGCCTTTCACGGGTTGAAGGAGGCTTTGATTTCTACTCTGATTATGTAAGCCCTAGATTGGGGATTACCTTTTACGGTAATGTACGATGCTAGTTACTATGTAATCAGAATAATTTTGGGGCAAGGGAAGGACAATAAGTACTATGCCATCTACTATGCGAGCCGAACTTTGGATGACAATAAAATGAATTATGCCATAACTGAGAAAGAGTTCCTAATAGTTTTATTCGCCTTAAGAAAATTTGCTTGTATTTGATCAATTCCAAGGTGATAATTTTTACTGATCATGCCATATTGAAGCATGTCTTAAAGAAGTCCAACTCTAAACCTTGTCTCATTTGCTGGGTGCTTCTTCTCCAAGAGTTTAGCTTAGAAATTCGAGACAAGATCAGACATAAAATTGCAATTACGGACCACTTATCTCGCTTGGCTCCCAAGGCCACACCAGTAGAGGAGCTTCCCATAGACGACTCATTTACAGATGATAAACTCCTTGCAATATCTCACCAAGCAGCTTTATGGTATTCTAATTTGGTGAATTTCAAGGTGTATAGGGTAATACCACTTAGGTTATCTTATCAACAACAAAAAAATATTCCTTTATGATGCAAAATATTATGTCTAGGAGGAGTCTTTCCTCTACAAGCTATGTGGAGATGGTGTTTATAGAGAATGTTTACCGAAAGATGAGGGTCCTAGTATCCTTCACCATTGCCACACTTCAACTTATGGTACACACTTTGGATTAGACAAGACCATTGCTAAGGTGCTTCAGGCATGTTTCTATTAGCCCACTCTCTTTAAAGATGCAAGAATTATTGTTATGACTTGCAATTGATGCCAACGAATGGGAAACATTTCCAAAAGGCATGAGATGCTTCAAGGTGGGGTTCTCGGGGTAGAACCGTTTGGTGTTTGGGAGATTGCCTTTATGGGTCAATTTCCTCCTTCCCACAATAATCTTTACATCTATGTGACGATTCATTATGTTTCCAAGTGGGTAGAAGCCATTACCTCTCCTACTAATGACTCCAAGTGATAATCAAGTTTCTTAAAAAGAACATTTTTACAAGATTTGGCACACTAAGAACTCTTTTATGTGACAAAAGGACTCATTTTTGCAATAAGCCACTTGATTATCTCTTAAAGGCAAATGGGGTTTTTCATAAGATTGCTACGCCTTTCATCCCTTAAGAAATAGATGAGTTAAGTTATCCAATCGAAAGTTGAAAAGCATTTTGGAGAAAATGGTTGATCGGTCCTAAAAAGATTGGTCTAAAAAGGTTCATGATGCTCTTTAGGCATACCGGACGACCTACAAAACTCCTCTCAGCACTACTCCATACCAGTTAGTTTTTTGAAAGTCTTGTCATCTGCTGGTTTAGTTAGAACACAAAAATGTAACGGGTAATTTGAACTCTTAACTTCGACCTTGAGGCAGCCAGTGAGAAGAGGATATTTTAACTAAATGAGTTAGATAAGTTATGTTTGGAAGCCTATGAAAGCACCAAAATATATAAGGAGAGGACCAAGCAATAAAATCACAAGTAGGTTATCAAGAAAAGATTTATGGAATGTGACGTAGCCATATTATTCAATTCCAAGTTATGGTTATTTCCAGGCAAGATGAGTTCTCAGTGATCAACACTAGTTTAGGCCATAAAGATCTTTCTTCATGGAGCTGCAGAGGCCTGGAGCGAGTCTAATGGTGCGTTCGTGATCAATGGGTAGTGTCTTAAGCCTTACTATGTGGGCTAACCCATTGAGAGGCTTGTTATCAACAATCTTTCTTATCCTGAGCCCTCCTAGAAGAGACCGTCGAGCTCCCAACCCTAAAAGAGGGTTCTTGGGAGGTAACGAAAGCTTTTCCCTTTGCTAGTTTTTCTTTTCTTTGATTGCATATAGTGCATTTCTTGTTTCTCGGGAAAAAAGGAAAAAAAAAAGAGAAAAAAGAGAGAAATAGAAGCAAAATAAGTATAAAGAAGGAAAAAAAACACCATCAGAGAAAACATTGAAAAGAATAAGGGAGTTTTAGCAGCTCCATCAGCAGGCGAGACAACCATCCATCTTCTTCTACCTCTTGTCTCTCTTTCTAAACTCTCTCCTTCTCTCTCTAGAACCTCCATAACCACCCACCTCCAAACCTTCAATTTTTACTCATTTTTCATCAAATTTCTTCCATTTCTTCTCATTTTCTGTAGTTTCACTCTAAATCTCCTTTAAATTCCTCTTTTCTTGCCTTCATTCTTTCACATCATATCCATCTTCATACATCAAACTTCACAACTCAACTTCACCTTCCATTCTTCCAAATTTTCTCATTTTCTTCCATATTTCTTCCCCCTTCACCTTAATTTTTACAAACTTTGCATTTTCACCATTTTCCTTCCCATTTCCACTTTAGTTACTGTTTAGAGCTTTTACCCATCTACTATCCATTGCCATTGCACCAAAGAAGAATGTAAGAACCACTTAAGAGATGGGGATATCAAGTCAAGCACCACTATGTGCATCCCAAACTTCCTGAATCTCAACTAATGCAAGAAACCGAGGTAATCTTCCCAACCCCCTTGGTTTAATACATCCTGAGTGTATTACTAGATACACTATTTTTAGTAGTAAGCTAGTTATTGCTACTCGTTATTATGACAAGGATTTATTAACTTGATTAGGTTTGTTGGATGACATTCATTGGTTGCTTGGTCGGGGAGGTATGGGGCAATTTTAGAGATTAGGGACCACACTTATCATGATCTCACTCTTGAGTTTTTTAACACGTTGCATGTGGAGGTCACGCAATGTCTCGTTATCAAGAAGGATACAATTCCTTATATCTAAGTAGGGAATTTTATGAGTAAAATTTGAATGCCTTTAATGGCATATTTTGTTTTCCACCGAGAATGTACCAGCCTTAACGACATGTCCTCAAAGAATTTAAACGAAATGCATTTTGGGATGTAATTTCTAGGGATTATGGATATGATACAAGCAATTTCAAAAGCACATTTATTAGAAACCCTTGTATTCAAGTGGCCTAGAAATTGCTTGCTTGTGGTCTATTTGCCAGGGAGGATAGTTTGAATATGTCTCGTCTATTTGAATTATGTTTCTTGTATAACTTGCTCGAATGTGACCCCAATTCATTCTTGGTCAATTAGTTATATAGTGCGGCCACTAGTTTCGCACAAAGGATTGCGTTAGAGGCCTCATTAGCCCCATTGCTAGGTCTACTGGAATAGAATAGAACCCCAATGATAGAGTTCCCGGTTCCAAGTGGTTGAACTTAGCTACTTTTGTACAAATGAAATTTTGTAAGGTGGAGGCTAAGCGCATTTGTTGGATATATCCTAAGAGTCATCTCATACCTCTTCCAAATGTTGATCGAACCACTCTCTTCAACCAAGCCAATCTTTATTTTTTATCGGGCGATGAAGAGTTGGCGCAACCTGCACCACCTCTTTCCTCTCCTCATCTAAGGGCTTCTAGTTCCTCCTAACTGTCCTCCTTCACTGATTATGCTTATTTGCATGCTATCCTTTAGTCCATTCAAGAGGAGGAAGCCTCCTTTCGAGCTTATATTCAAACTGAGTATACTACGCTCCGTGACTTTGTTCAGGAGCGGCTGATGAGTTTTGTGGGATGTTTGCTTCCCAAAACCAATATTTCCAATAGTTTAGGGCTTGTTTGGAGACTTGGTGTTAATAACATATTTATCAACCCCAACCTCCTTTTTCTCTCCCTCCTCCTCCTTTTTAGTCCTTCTTTTTCTTCCCCATTGATTCTTATGTCCTTGCATTGAGGACAATACTTTATCCAATCATGGGGGATTTGTGTGTGAAAATGTATAGGTGATGTGGATGTTTGAGTAGCTTGCATTTGAGGGTATGCATTTGGGACTAGTTTGCATTTTTAGTTAATCATTTTTTCTTTCTATTTTTAGATTTCATTTCTTAGTTTTAGCTTTATTTTTGTATTTTCAATTTTTAGTTGCATTTAAGGGTCCATTAGCTCCATTACTCTATGCGAAGGTTACCCATAAGTTCCATCGTCATCACCATGAAGGGTCAAGCAGTTACAAGGGCCTTAATAGAGCAATGAAGACTCGAGTTTTAGGCAGTAGAGATGGTGGCTCTAGTGGCTAAATAATAGGACGTCGAAGCCAGAGGTGAAAAACAATGGAGCATAGGGGCAGCATAGGGTAGCATTTTCACAAAATTTAAGATCTTGTCCTTCAACAGTTCTTCTTATTGTTAATTTAGTTTAGCTCCAAATCTACTTTTTAGGTTCTCAAATCCTTGTATTTGATTCTTCTTTGGTCAAATTGTGAGTGGATTTCTGGTTTTAAAATTATGAACAATGTATTTAGTTTCTAGAGCCCATTTGGCCAGTTCAAGTGGATTTGTGCACTGTCTTGGACCTCAAAATTTGTTATGATTTGGAGCTATAATCGTTGCTGATCTGCGAAATTTATAAGGGCATCTATCATTATTGCTAGTCTTGCCCATCTTCTTCCTTGTTGGTTTCAATGTTGCAACTTGTGTTTGGATGTTGGTTAATTTCATGATTAGTTCTTTTCTTCAGTTACTCTCGGCTAAGTGTTTTATTTGAGTGACCATATTTTGAAAAGACTTCAAGCACTATTAGGACATGCAATTTTGCCATAGATAAGTCTAATAAGAATTTTTTTTCATTGAATTTTGCAGTTTATCATTAAGGATTGACAACCATAAATGCTACGGCGATAAACAGTGCACTTATACAAAATCACAATAATTTTTTGATTTCTAAAAGATGGGATGGAAGCAAATAAATGATGAAATTAGGATTTAATATTGTTTTATCTATTGGTGTGAATTGGAAAAACTTGTGAAAATAAACAATTTGCACAAGCAAATTAGGCTTTCGGAGTTGAGCAAGGAAGGAGGAAGAAATGAATAGGCCAGCACCAGAACCCATGCGGAAGCCTAGTCTGAATTCCACCTCTCCTCCTTAGTCTTAACTTCTGCAGTTCCTGTGTGTAGGACTCCATCTTCAGACTGCGGCCTGTTCCCTCTCCCCGTCTTCTTTTTCCCTAGTCCGGCCTAGAATCAGCTCCCCGGTTCTCTTTCTTTCTCTCTTTCGAATTTTCCGCTGGGCTGGTCCAATGCACTGCCTTCATGCTCTCCTTTCACCACTCAGGCACCCCTATTTCCCTCAATTTGGGACAGTTGTACTAGCTCTTTGTTTTTGCGGCCATTCGCTTCCTAGCCTGTGGTGAAGGCCCAGTCATCCTGTTCCTTCTTCCCTCTTTCTTTTCCGCGGCCCATTTTCTTCCCCATCCTATTTGCACTTTATTTTTCATGTGTGATTCATGTGAGCAAACCCTTTTCTTCTGTAATAACCCCACCCTAACCCATATTTATTTATTTAAATCGTATTTATTTATTTAATTAATTATGTTTATTCATTTAATTTATCATGTTTATGGATTTAATCACTCATGGTTATTTGTTTAACCAAATCATGTTTATTAATTCAATTACACTCAATTTACATATTTACCGAATTACCTTCTGTTATTAAAATTTTTCGCTTTTGTTTATCGTATTTAGTCATCCTGATTGGGGGATATTTCATTTGGGTCCCATTTTGCAATTCAAGCTTCATTGATTGTTAATTCAAGTTTTGCTAACTAACTAAATATCGGATGAATCGAAAGTAAGCCTCGATAATTATCATTTAAGAAGTTATTATTGTTATCATTATTGTTGTTGTTGTTGTTGCTGTTCTTCTTC
>NCQV01074468.1:279-12180 GCA_002740545.1 Lophocereus schottii | reverse complement strand
TATTATTGTTGTTGTTGTTGTTGTTGTTGTTGTAGTTGTAGTAGCAGTTGTTGTTGTTATTATTATTATTATTTTTATAACTTTGCAAAAATTTAATTTTGAGTTACGCAAAAACGTTATCATTACGAAGCGTTTTATTCCCGAATTCAACTTTTTTTGGCCCAATTTGAAGCCCAACAGGTTTGCTTATTAACTAACTAATTACCATGGTTAGCCCAAAAAGGTTACTTTACTAGTTAAAAACTCAACAAGAGTTAGATTAGTCAAAACAAATACAAATCAACCAAAAAACTCCATTTTCTCTCTCCTTTCTCTGTCCCCCATGGCAGCAGTTCTAGCATTGTTCTGGCCAATTTTCGGCCACCTCTAACCTCCCCCAACTTGCTAGTGCCACTAGCCACCATCTCCGCTCCTCAAAACAACCAAGCGTTAGTACCATCTCTAATTTTTCCAAGCTCAAAGTGAGCAATCTTGAACTTGATCTTGTTCATTTTGATTTTTATTTTAGTTTTGATTCCTGTTTCGATGTTTGTGATCATTGATCATGATGTTTTGATAAGAAATAAGGGTTATTTTGGTATTGATCATGGTGGAGTTGGGCTTGAATCAAGCTAGGGTTTAGGGATGATCATGTTCATGCAGGCTTAAATGATGTTTTGATAAGAAATAAGGGTTATTTTGGTGTTGATCATGGTGGAGTTGAGCTTGAATCATGCTAGGGTTTAGGGATGATCATGTACATGCAGGCTTAATTTAAAACCATATTTATGGATTGATTTGTATTTCATCTTATAATCTTTAGTTTTATCGATGATTATGATGATGTTTTTGGTGATTTGGAGTGATTTCAGGTGAGGGTTTGTGTGAAAAGAGAGGGAAAAGCTAAAACAGCGAGGGCTGAAAATTTTAAGCAAATAGGATAGACTTCAGGATTAAGCTGGTAATGATTAGCCCGTGCAAAAATTACGATTTTTGGTTGGTATATAGTTCAGTGTGTTAGCCTTCAAATGGATTTTGAAGCACCTTAATCCAAGGTCTGTGGAAACAGTTATGGTCATTTTTCCAAACTATGCAAAATGGGACTAAAACTGACACAATGGTGTTCTAGCCCCATTTTAGGAATCCTATTGTGGGAATCATGTTTTGTGTTTCAAATGAAAGTTTTTTGGGACTTCGTAATCTTTTCATATTGCAGTTTTAGGTCTCCATTTGAGGTCAAGGCTGAAAGGTATGAATTTTTGAAGTGAGCTGACCTGCTTTGGTGCAATTGGGCTATTATTGCAATTTCTGTGCACATATACTTGGAGGCAAATTCTGAAAATTTTTCAGTAGATTTTTCATGTTATTTTTGAATTTCCTATAAGATTTCATGAATTGTGGTTAAGTATTTTGAGTTTGGTAATTTTTGGAAGCATTTCGAGTAATTATATAAAGAGTAATAATAAAGACTAAGAGAGATTGATGATGTACTCATTTTATGTATTTTGGGCCAAGTAAGGTTATTTAAGGGGGAAATGAATATTCATGCATTTTTATAGAGCTTTTTGCTTGATGAATGAGAAAGAAGAAGATAATTATACAATTTGGGAGCTTGTTTATGAGCTTTGAATCATTTATGGATTTTTCAAAGAAAATACAAAGTTTAGTGAGCTTAATAGCTTCTATTGAGTTCAATGATTCATTTGGGGTGGAATTCTATATCTGTTGGATTTATGAACGAAATATGAGAAGTGGGGAGAGTTATGACTCGAAAACTATATTTATCAGACCAAGTTATTGCGGTTTATACTATTTTGAACCAAGATATATCTCACTTGGGCTCAAACCTTTATTAGTCACCCAATTCAGAATTTATCAAATATATTTATCAAGCCAATCTAGTGTACTCGCTGTTATCTTGAACCAAATTGTACATCAACAAGCATTAAACCCATATCAACAACCTATCTCAGAAAAGGGCTAAAAACCACTTTCCTATTTGTTACCATCAAGGCCTTTTTCTTTGTAATCTCATTTATCTCATGGTGGTTTATTTTATTTTCATTTACTTCATATCGGATTTAATTAATTTCATTAATTAAGTTTTGAAGTTACATTGAAACACCCAAGTTATGTATACCATTAAATTTCTCAATTTCTATTACACATACTTTCACTTACTCAATTATGTGAGTAAGGACCATTTGCTGGCTACACAAATCTACAATGGCATTTATGAAATAGAGTCGAGGCCTAGTTATTATTCCTCATTATGCATAAGTGTTATCAAGTTAGAACGCATTTATCAAGTCAGATGACATTTTTAAAGATTCAAGGTACGTCCGTTGCTTGTATCTTTAGAAAGCAGAACATGTTTATGAAGTTACAAATATTAATGAGTTTATCAATAAATCAGTTAATACAGTGATTTAACATTTAACTTGTGAGCTCGTCAGTTATCATCTATAGGGTGTCAGTCTATCATTTACCCGTATGGCTTCAGGCCAACTCTTGATTGGAGTGACAGGTGTATACCTATGTATAGATCATATTATCGTAAGGGTTCACATCCAAATGATAATGAGCAATTCAGTTTCATATTACTTTCATTTTCATTGTTATTGCGAACTAAATGAGTTGCAAACGCGGGTACCCATCAATAGTATTTCTATGCTCATTTTACAATACATGAATGCATATACTAGGTTTTTAATCATATTTTCGAATTGTTTTCTTGCTTTCGATTTTAGCTGATGAAGTATCACATGTTTCTTCTTTTAGCAAGCCCTTTCAGAAGTCATTAGATGCTCATAGTGGATTCAGCATAGCATGAATGTTGGATTCAACTTTAGGATCAAGTTGAGTCTATATTTAATATACTTGTGTAGTGCCGAGTGCAAGTTAGCATATAGTGTCATTAAGTTGATGGTATTGAAGTTGAACTATTATGGACTTTGGTCTTGAAGTGTTTCAGTTAATAGATTATGTGATTGTGAACATGAGTTGCAAGATTAAATGGTTTCAGTGAGCCTCATCCTTATCAGGACGACGGTAGCGCCTTCTATTATTAAGTCTTCTGCTATAATTTTTTGTAAATCTTGTCATTAGCATTTTGGGGGCATTACAGATTTGGTATCAGAGTTAAGGTTTTAAAGGGCATTGTCAGCTATCAAGTGTTTTTAAGTTAGTTATCAAGGTGTGTATGAGTTATGGTTGACCAGTTGAATGAGCTATTGATTATAAGTTCATATGTATGGGCATATATGGAGGAACCATTTCTATTTGGGTGACTCAATCATTTGGTAATATCCTGAGATTCAAGCAATAGCAAAGTGGAGTGTGGAACCATTTGGGTGACCTGTTAGTGAGGCATGCTCTCATTTATGTTGGAGTTTTATTGTATGTTTCGTTTCTCTCCTTTGTTTAAATTTTTACAATCGTGCACTCTGGGTGTGTGACCCATTGAGTTATGAACTCCGACATGTGGCCGTTGAGCTATTGAAGTATTTCTCTCCATTTCAGGTATCTATTATAATTCTTTAAGGCTGGCTTTTGGCTAGTTTTTAGGAGAAACTCTATCTATTTCACTTCAAAATTTGAGAGTTTCATTGAGGTGTATTAACATACATGATATTGAGTATAGTGATGTTTAAAACCTATTACGGGAATGCCATTTGCAACTTGGTATATCTTTGGGTTGAACCAGTATGAGATGGAATTACTATAGGGAATCCTGCGACAGTGGCTCAGTAGCTTGCTGTGTACCACTTGGCACTATATGGGTGGTACGAGTAAGATTAAGATGTCATTCTTGACATTAGGACCTTACATCACCAATGCTCTCATTACTTCCTATCATTGACTTATTTCTGCCCTAGTTACCTTGAATTGTTCAGAGGCATCATTTCTTTGCTAATAACACTCTCTTGATTTGTAATGAAGTGTTTATAAAAAATCTCATATGTAGTCTGTGGGGAGTCATTTAAACATATCTAAGCAGCCTTTCTTATATGGGACTCAAACCCTGACAATCATAATCGTTTAATTTTCTATTTTTGTGATGGAGTCTATAATGACCCCTAGTATGCATTACTGTGTGATTTACAGTTCTTCTTAAGGATATTTGACCCATTCTACTAACAGTTTAGTCATAACTATGTTTACATTTTTACTGTCACCTACTTTAACTCCTTGTTTCTACTTGGACACTGTTCATTCATTACTTAAAAAGCCTTTGATTGTTTCAGACCTAGTCATCGAGTGTTCTTTCAGCAACTAAACGGATCCATGTTGTTCGTGTTTCTATAGCACCGTAATGTCATATTGGCATACTACTCTATGACCATCACTGCATGTCGTTACTCAAGTTATTTCGACAATCTTTTCTTTACTAGTACAGCCTATCTTATTAATGATAAACAACGATATGTGCTATTTTCATCTACTAGCAGTTTTAGGGTTTATATGCCTACCCAAGAGTTCTATTTACTACAGAATATTTTATTGATTGGGTGCCATCATGTTCAGTCATAGGACTGACTCCTTCATCTTGGCGTATTGGCCTTCCAAACTCCAGATGAATAAAATTTCCCTTCTGGTGGTGTTAACCCTGATCTTCATCACTTTACTCACATACAGGTACCGTATGACTTTTCAAATACGTGTTTGGTAATCTGTTAGATTTCTTCACCTTCAGTACTTAATACTCCCTCTCAATTTCATAACATCATTTACTTACTTTATTATCATGGCCATCATGAGTAAACTGCATGTCTTGTATATGCAGGACATTTATATGCCTTACCTCTTTCATTCAGAATCTTTATTCTTTTATTGATTCGGCTTACATGCATGTCCTTTATAACCAATAAAGAAATATCTTTGCAAGAGTTCATGGTGTGGTTACACCTCTTTACACTTTAGATTGTCCACCTATCTTTTAAATTTACTAAGATCAGTGATCAGTTGAATGTACTATCTTTTATAAATATGCCTCTATTAGTATTGCTGGAAACATATTTATTGGGCTTTCAATCCAATTTGATTAGCAGACCTTGTTGTCATTATGGTGATGAACTGATTGTGTACTTATAGAAGATGACTGGTAAAGATCTGAAGGCTAGTTTGAGAAATGTGAAAAGACTAGACGTGTGTTTCTATGAACCAAGAGAAGAAAAACCCCATTTCCGCCTTAATTAGACTGTGTAAGCAAGTAAGTTATTGTGTCAGTAATGCATTGAATATTACTGATATGTCAACCATACTCGGTATATACATATCCATAATTATAGCCTATGAATTTAGAGATGTTTCATATGAGGACTTTCAAGATTGTTTTCCCCTAAGAAACATTGATTTTCAAATCAATCTAGTTCTAAGTGCTCAATCCATTTTCAGAACCCCTATCATATGACCCCCACCAGAGAGTTCAAGGAACTACAGATATAGTAAAGTGAGTTGTTATAGAAGGAAGTTATTTGACTATGTGTGCCATCATGGGAAACCCTAGTTTTATATGTGTGAAGAAGGAAGACAGAACCTTATGGTTGCATACTGTGTACAAAGAGTTGAACAAGATTGCTATCAAAAACAAGTGCCCTATACCTTGAATAAATTATTTATGGGATTAGCTGGCAACAATAGAAGTCTTTTCCAGGAATGATTTGAAGTCCGGATATCACGCCTAAACCATGCAACCACAATTTATCTTTTGCAAGAATGCCCTTTTATAATAATTCTTAAAATTGTTTGCTTGTCTCATCTTTAAAAACTTGATACTATCCAATGTTGTTTAATCTCCCTTGCGTTTCAACTCAATATTTCCTATTAGCATGATCTTCCATGTCTTTGCAAACCTATTATTAAATGTGCAACACATTTTTTTGTTCAACCTTATATTGTTGTCAACATTCCAGTGCTCTCGAGCTTCACCATCTTTATTTTATAGTTATGAGTTGTAGTTCATTCCGCTAAGAGCTGATTCACACATCTACCTTACATCTCATTTATTCATAATGATAAGCTCATATAACTTGTTTTGAATTCATAATATAATTCAACTCTCGTTGGTGTGGGTGATTATGATTGTCATAATCCCTTTACTCTCTTTATTTTGAACTTCAACTCCCACGCATATATCTTACATTCTGATAAATAAACTTTTGCATTCTCTATTTAATCTTATTGTTGTACTCGAATTGACTTCATATGAGCAAAAGCATGTTCCGATTGTAGCTTGCTCAATCTATTTATCTATCCATTGGCACTTTACTTGTCCAACCTATTTATCTATCTATTACACTTTGCTTTTCAAATCTATTAGCCTATCTATTGCACCTTGCTTATCTAATCTATCTATCTATTTAGTGCATATTGCTTGTCCCATCTATCTATTGCACTTATCTTATTTCTTGTGACTATAAAGTCACCTAGTTGAAGCTCAGTTGTGTGTCATCTTGTTTTCAATTCATCAGTTAAACCCGAGTATAACCATGCCATCTTTCTCCTTGGTTAATTATTCATAGGACCCTTTATGGTCCATATTTATAAACCATAATTCTTGTAGCATTATATTTCAGAATTCATGATACACTTATGGTTATCTTTATTTTAACCACCCCATGGTAATCTCTCCTTTATTAGCATTTTCTAGTCTCAATGTTCTTTTTTTTTTGTATGCAATGATTCGCTTGGCTCAGAATGTCATCACTCTTACCTCTAACAATGGTCATTTCATTGCCCATTATCGACCGGGAGCAGATCCTTAAGTAGTCTGATGAGGGGAGAACATGTGATGCATTAGGAATATCAGATGAGGACATTTTGATAAGGGCATTATCTCAAGCACTGTCTAATTATATTGGAGTGAGCCAGAAGAAACATTGAGTAAAAGGTCAGAGCTAACCCAAGCAAGCATTAAGCGGAAAAATTCAATTACATGTTTAGTGATACAAGGTCGACAAAAGAGTTGCGTTGGGAAAACAAAAAAATAACCAAAGTCTCAGATGGGTTATGAAGTATTTCAAAAGGCTTTTCTAATCAAGATAATAAGAGACCAACTATCCAATGACAATTAGGGATTAGTTACATGGGCCCTTATGATTCATTGAAAAGTTAAATTCTGTAGCTTGTTGATTGCACCTGCTTGTTGAACCCGAACACGTATATAATGTGTTTTATAGCTTGTAATAGTATCAGAGTACTTATTAGGGTATACAACACTTTTCATTAGTGGACAAGGTGATGAACCAGTAGTTAGCACCTTCTCACTAGTAACAAGGTTCTTTTCTTTCGAAGAGAATATCAATTTTGAATCAAAGTAATTGAGTTCGTTGAGGCTATTGTGTGAGAAGTATTCGGATGTAATAGGGCCGGGAGCGTTACATTTTCTTGACTTCTTACTTAAATTCTAGGGCGAAACGGATAGAATTTCCTCTAAAAACTAACCGTTTCCAGGCTATAAGTCTTACAATAAACCCCTGCAAATCAACGGAAGCGTAAAACATTTAAAAGAAGCTCATATGCTACACGTCGGAGTTCATAACTCAACGACCCACTCGCTCGGAGTACACCAAACAATATAGTTCATTAATAAAGAATAAATAAAAGATAAAACTCAACGGTTTACATAATCGGAGTATTAGGGTTTACATAAGAAAACATAACTAACTTTAACCAAGAACCATCTAACTAATAAGATGGTTGGCTCATATGGCCATACAGAGCGATTCGTAAATGATATGCATTATATGAGCTAGAAAATTTAGTTTACAACAATTACAAACTAGGAATACGTTATATTACATCGCTAAACACATGAATCTACTTCTATATGGCACACGTGACTCTTTTTCAAGCAGGGGTAAACTCCAGCTCGACGTGAGTGGCTTGACTTCCACCTGTCATAACAAAAGCTGGGGGAAAAAGGAGAAATAGGATTGGGATGAGCAACCACACGCTCAGTGAGAATTTCCCTATTCCTTAAGACCAAGATAGTTGCAGGCAATAATATTAATAATAGCCACATCTCATACATTCATACTTTGATATCATATTAGGCGATCAAAATCCCAAGGAAAGATCACCACCCTTAAAACTTCATTCTAACCCCTCAACTCGTTCCTAGGTCTTTAATGACCAATCTTCCTTTCTAGCAAGCATTCAGGCACTTAATCATGCAGCACAAGGATGACTATGATGCTTCCAAGCACACTTGAGAAAACATAGCGATTCTCGTTATATTCAAAGAACAGTTTATAAATCATGGTAACTCTTTTAACGCATATAACTCTTCTAAAAGCTCTTGAAACATCCAAATTAGCAAGAAAGGCTTTGCAAGAGCATTCTTTTATAAGATATGTGCCTTGAAAAGCTTAAATGTACGACACATTACTAGGATGTAGCTATATTTCATTTAAAATTTCATTTAAACTGTATTCAGAACACATTCATAAAATATATATAGATTACATACAGTTGAAAGCTTTCTTATTTTCTTAAAAACGCTTTACTTGGCCTCTTGAGGCTCGTACTCCTTTAAAAGAGCTTCTTTTCTTTTTTGAACTGCTTAGAATGGCAAAAAGCCAAATCTCCTTTTTATTAGGAACTTACGTATAATATAAAAACATCTCATTGTGCTGGCTAAGGGAGGTCAACACTACCCTTAAGTGAGATTGTCACTCTCAATTTACGTTATCCTCGGGGAATACGTAATAACCTTTTACCAAAACGCGTCTTAGCAGAGTAATTCTAACCTCGATACTGTCCTCTGTGAGGCAATAGCTCACACCAGGATAATCATATCCTGAGTCTAGTCGCCCTCAAGGTTTTCTTATGCGTCACACATTAGGGAACAGCTCACACCAAGATAGTCATATCTTGAGTTTAGCTCCCGAGAACAGCTCATGTCATCTTTGTGTCCAGCTCCCAATGTTAGCTTAGGGGTAAACAGCTCACACCATGTTTGCTTCATGTTCCCACCCTCAAGGTCTGGCTACTTTCCTAGCATTTTCATAGCCTTTAAAATCGCATTACATTTCTCTTCTTCATATGATTACTTTGTCGAAATCTTACTTTTAACCAAAACGACCATAACCTTTTAAAATGTTTATAGTTCCTTTGTTTTTGGCTTAAAAACTTCTTATAAATAGAATAAGTTTGATAACGCGTAAATTGACTTCGTAAATAACTTAAAAGCTTCTTATAAACGTAAAATGTTTAGAAAATCACAAAGCAACTTAGTTTCTCACTTGAATGCTTCATATAAATGAAATCAGGTTGCTAAATCTTAAAACGTTCATTTCTAACTTGAAAGCTTCGTATAAATGTAATAAGGTTGCTAAATTGTAAAACGACTTCGTTTTCAGCTTAGAAGCTTTATATAAACGTAACAAGGTTGCTAAAGCGTAACACGACTTCGTTTTCAACTTTTCATATAAACGTAATAAGGTTGCTAAATCGTAAAACAACTACGTTTTCAACTTAGAAGCTTCATGTAAACGACAAAAGGTTGCCAAATCGTAAAACAACTTCGTTTTCAACTTAGAAGCTCCATATAAACGTATTAAGTTTACTAAATCATAAAATGACTTCGTTTTTAACTTATAAGCTTCATATAGACGTATTAAGTTTGCTAAATCGTAAAATGACTTCGTTTTAAATTTAGAAACGACATATAAATATATTAGGGTTGCTAAATCATAAAATGATTTCGTTTTCAACTTAGAAGCTTCATATAAGCGTAATACGATTGCTAACTCATCAAACGACTTCACTTTTTCACTTAAAAGTTTCTTTTAAACGTAATTGCTAGATTGTAGATCGAAACTCGTTTGAGACATAACGTGCTTAGTTAACGTTTAATTCAAACTAAGTTTGAAATTGAAACCCATTTGAGACTTAAGTACTTAGTTAGCAATAAATGCAAGTTAGATTCGTTTGAAAATTCCCTTTTAACTCAAAGAGAGGTGCTTAAGCGAATTAAGACGTTCGATCACTTTCAAGCGCATTATTATTCAAAACTTAACTCAAAATACTTAGTTAGTGTGTAACTCAAATTAGATTCGTAATAAAAACTTTAGTTGTCTTCTATAGCTCGTTTCAATTCCTTTTAAAACTCAAGAAGGATGTATAAATAAATTAAAGGCTTAGAACTTTCCGACACTTGCTACCATTCAAAAACTTAAAGTACTTGGCTCGTTTATGAGGCAATTTAAGGTTACTTTTTATATTTTCAACACAAATGCTTCTTAAAGTCATTATGGACTTACTAGCTCTTTAATTGAAACTCAATAGAAACTAAAATAAGCAAATAACATGCAAATAAGCTAAGCTTCATAATTAGCACCTGGAGGTGCTCTTTTTCGGGTCGTTTAAATTCTTTTAAACAAGAGGAGGGGTCATACCCAAACCAATGCCTTAAAAGCATTTTCGAACTCTCTTTTAGTTTGCTTTTGAACTTTCTAAATCTATCGACTATTCAGTCAAGTCACTAACTGAGCAGTTCGACGGTTTAGGGCCTTTTTACACTTTAGACGTCCTAACGCATGAAGAAACAACGGGCAAACTTAAAAGTATTTTCAAACATGAAAAACAAACTTTCTAAACGACATTTTCTTTTTAAAGATGTCTAAAGTTTCAAGAATTAATCACATAACATTGCATAGCATATTAGGGGAAAATGGGTTCATACAGAGCACATTCATACACTTCATATCACAACTCATTAAGCCACAAATGGCCTCGCAATCCACAAGATTGCGGCAATTTACAACCCTATCTCCCTTCTCACACAGCACTGACCACAAGAACCTCTCAATAGTTCCACCTCGAGCCATCCAACTACAAAGCTCGATTCAATATTGACATGTGCAATCCAACAATACATAAAATGATCGTACATAGGTATAATATTCATGCTTAATAGCCAACTTAGAATTCAACATGCTAAACTAACGCAAATAGAAACTTTAAGCGATATTTACTTTCCAATTCGCAAACCAATATTCGTAGGCATGGCATTTCCTTTGTAATTACCACGAATAAACCATTAACATGCTCAAACTGATTTAGCCATAACTTTTAGGCATGATTCAGTTTGCACCATAATTACTTTAACTACCCAACTAGCGCCCCTAAGCGTTATATAGTCCCCCAAATGCGACAACTGATGCTACAATAGCCCACTATCAACATTCTATTTATTTTCAAATCCTCAATTTAATCGGTCCATTCAACCATGCAATTACTCAACATGCAATTAACCACAATTAGTACTACGCTTGAAATTTCTCAACATCGATTTTAATTTGCTCAAACTAACTACTAATCCCGGAATCGATATCCGCTAGCTAATTTAGTTTAATTCATTGAAAATAGTAGTAATTTAGGAGGAAAGGAACCCTCACCTTGATTCCAAGCTTAAGGTTCATTCGAGGGCTACTGGGCTTGGCTTGAGTGCTGGAACAAACTCGATTCCTTAACCCTTACTTGCTGTTCGCTCGACCAGGCCAAACCGCACCCAAATCTGCCCCCAATCACGCATCCAAACCCATGCAAAACAGACCCTAATTCCACCAGGACTTCACTTACTAGCTTAAGGTTGTGATGGGTGTTCAGTGCAGTGAATTAACACCAATTTACAGAACAATTGAAGTAGCTCGAAACAAGCTTGCATGGTTAAGCCTAGGTATGCATTCGGTGCCCCCAACTCATCACCCAAACTGACCATAGCAAGGTGATTTCTCCTTGAATTTTGCCCAGATTTAGCACCAAGGTTTTGCTAGTTTGTGGGGAAGGTAAAATGAGTGGAATTGCAGCTAGAAGAGGGTGAAAATCAGGCGGATTTCCAATGGTCTTAGCCACGGCATGGTGGAGAACGAGAGGAGGAAGAAGAAGAACAAAGGAGAGGTGTCGCGGCCAGGG
>NCQV01074465.1:8221-18840 GCA_002740545.1 Lophocereus schottii | reverse complement strand
GTAAAAACCTTAGGATCTTCCTCACCAACTCTTCAGTGGTGAAGGGTTTTCCTAATGATTTTAACTCGTTATATGGGTGAAACGGGTATACATATCCATCACCGTTTCACGATTACCCATTTCAAACAATTCATACTTTCTCATAAGTAGCTCAATACGTGATTGCTTCACTTGATTTGTGCCTTCATGAACTACTTGAAGAGCGTCCCATATGTCCTTGGCTGATTAGCACTCAGAGATGCGAGTATACTCATCCGGACCAAGACCAAAATATAAGAGTTTTTTGGCTTTGGCGTTTTTCTCCATCATCTTGAAGTCTTCGACATTGAACTCTTCATGCTTTTTGGGAACTTTGCTTCCATCTTCAATCACTTTTTGTGGGAATGAGTGGTCCATTCTTGATAAGCATCCATAACTCGTAGTCCTCAGCTTGAATGTAGTTTTCCATTCTATTCTTCCACCAACTATAATGTTGACCAGCAAAGTATGGTGGTCGAGTTATGGATTGCCTCTCAAGTATGCCCTGAGGTGTACTCATGTTTAGGATCTCTCAAGATGTTAATCTTTCTAATGAGAACCTGCTCTAATACCACTTGTTAGAATTGAGAGTACACTAACACAAGAGGGGGGTGAATTGTGTTGGTAGATTTTCGCTGTTTCTGAGAACAGGCTTGGGCCTTGTTTGGACGGACTGGTTGTAACGTGCACAGAAAGTGTAAAACAGCGAAAATAAATGAAAAGTGAGAACACAAGATTTTTATGTTGAAATACCTCGAGCCCAACCGAGGCGAAAACCACGATCTACCCCGGTAGGATTTTCACACACGTCCACTAAACAGGCTAAACACATTACAAAGGTAACCTCCTCTGTTACAATTGCAACACATGTAACTGTCTACCCTTAGACTAGTTACACACCACGTCCTAGTCTCCCAGACTTGGACACACTCACGTAATCGTCTCCCCAAGACAATTACATACGTCCAAAGCCTCCCTAGGCTTGGACACACTCAACTCTCACATTGATGAAAGAAGAGAATAAAAACACCTTACTTTTGTGCTTCTAACTAAGCTAATGTAAGGTACAATTTTTGCTCCTAGTATGCCAAGGAAGATGACCCAATTTTCACACACACTTTGAAGGTTTTTCTGAAAATACGATTTGCAAGTTAAATCCTTAGAAAAATCGTATAAAAGCTTTCGCAAAATCTTCATGAAAACCAAGTGTAAATCGTGTATAAACTGTGTGTGTTGTTTCAATGTGGAGGTGGAGAAGCTCCTTAAATAGTAGAGGGCAACAAGATCTTTGTGTGCTTAAGCCACAAGTATAATATCTTTTTGCTTCTAAAAAGATTATGGAAAGTGACTAATATTTTCAGTGGCCAAATCCTGAAATTTCCTATCTTCTTATTCATATTCTAAAAAAAAGAGTTTGATTTCTTTTGTAAAAGATTTCCTTTAAAAGCTAGAACCAAAATCTCCATAATATATTTTCAAAGTCAGAGATTAACTTATCCTGGGTTTAATGATAACAGAAAATTTATCTGAAATAATTTCAAAAACGTCAGTCCAAGATTTGGAAAAAACTGTGAAAAATCATTTTAGCTTAAAAATAGTTTGAACTCTGATATCAGAACTGATCTGAGGCAGTGTTCTTAAAAATCATTCAAAGTAATGTTAAATCAAGTTCTTCCAAGTGGCATATTAATAAGAATCTAAGAAAATAAAACCTATGACAGACCAAGACTCTTGTTGAATCAACCGGAAAGCATCTATAAGATCTTGACTTGTTACTTCAATGCTGTGGTGTTACTCAGAACTGTTTCCTGAGCTGTTCCTGGAGTTCTTCATGTCTTTGATGTACTTTAAGTTCTTTTCCATTCAGCTGTTCTGAGAAACTGTTCTTAAAACCTGCTGCTACGATGTTACTCAGAACTGTTTTATGAGCTGTTCCTTGAGTACTCCATGTCTTTGATGTGCTTTAAGTTATTTTGCCATTCAGCTGTTCTGAGGACCTATTCTTAAGACCTGTTCTCGACCATGGTTAATCAAGCAATTTCAAAGTTTTCCAAACAGTATTTGGAACCTGTTCGATCAACACACCCAAGTGTATATTTCATTTGTGTTTGTTATCATCAAAACCTTTTATTACATAATGATGGGGTCAGCAATTTTCCAACAATGCCCTTCCCTCATATTTAAGAGGTCTTCATCACCATTCTCCTCTGGTATGTATTCTTGGTCCTCCTCATCATGTACATGGTTGCCCTCTCCTTACCATGATGTCCTTTGGCCTTAGTAATTAATTGATTTTCCAACTTGGACAAACCCAATGCCTGAAATCTCATGGCATTTTTTTTCGATATTCATTTGCCTCTGTCTTTCATACTCAGTTTGTTTGGAGCTTCGAGTATTCCTTTTGTTCAACATTTATCTGGAAGTACTATACCAAGCTTTAGTGACATATAATATTCAAGAGCAATTAACTTCCACTATCAAAAGTAAGCACATTAATGTTAGCATGCATTATATTTTCTTTGCTAAAAAAAAAAATCAATGACTTATGATATGAAAACAAGGAGTAAATCACATAAATAACAAGCCTGCCACGACCTCTATGTCTTAGCATACATCTAGTCCCAATCCATGTCATCATGATCTGAGTCATCAACTTCTTCATCCATATTTTGATCATTATCTAAGATGGCATCTATATTCACAATTCTCACATCTACATCTTCTCTTGACTGATTGTCATGCACATTAAAAGTGCTTGGGGCATTGAAATCAACATCCATAGGCTCTCTCCAATATAACTCAAGATTTTCTACTTCTGGGAAGTCAAAAAGATCTCTTGGAATCCTTTTCATAGGATAATAAATATCACTTTTGACTGAATCTGGCACATAAAGCACTTGATGAACTTGAGATATAATGATAATCTTTGTAACACTACTTTTTAAAATGGACCCGTGTATGCCTGAATTCATCAATATTTCCATGAAACCAATCCCACCTAAATAATACAACACTAAAATTGGCCCAGAAATCCACCTTAGTAATTTCCCTAATTACTCCATAATAAGTAACGTCTCCCGTAATAGGATTTTCATCCATAAAGCTCGCAAAACTTGACGTCAGGGCAGTTAAGGTAACCCCACTATTTTGAGTCTTTAGCCTTGAATCACGAGTTCTTGTATAAAATCGATAACCATTTACAAAATATCCTATATATCTCCTCACTAGGGGGTTTGGATTCTTAGCAAGCTAAAAAAATGTGATCTTCAACTTTCTCACTCTTCATTCTATCTTGAAACCAACTAATAAACTCTACACTATGATTTCGAGCTCTTTGCCATCTACTTTTTCAACCTTGGTTGTTAAGTAACATTGCATGTCCCCTGCAGAAATAAAACCATGTGAATTAGCAACATCATTCATCTTATCCAATTAATTTACAAGGATGAGGGTGAATATATATATATATATATGAATGAAACATATAATTAAATAGATAGACTTACTCAATGTATTTCTCCACTTGTTCGCAGCCACAATTGAAAATGATATATTTATGTGCTTGCTTCAAACTTTCTTGGTCCAACAAGAATGTCTTGCCTTTGAGTGCTTTTTCCCCCCAATTGGATGGCCAACCTTTAGGAAAAATGATGTTTGATCCCCACTCGAGTTCATCTCACAACTAATGTACTGAGTTGATCTTCTGTCCAACCTGGTCTTTACTCCATCATGCAAGTATCTAGAACAAAATATCAAACATTCTTCGGCTAAATAGCATTCGACCATACATCCTTTCGGACGGCACCTATTATGAACCTAGGATTTGAACTTGCACAAATATCGCTCAACAGAATACATAGATCGATATTGGACCGGCCTACCAAGCCTAGTTTCATTTACTAAGTGAATATGCAAATGCACCATTATATCAAAAACAAGTTGGTGGAAAATATCTTTCTAGCTCACATAGTATCTCTACAATTTCAGTTTCTAGAAATTCCAACTCTTGAAGCCTGATAACTTTACTACACAAATGCCGAAAAAAGTTCTAAACTCTAATGAGACATATGGCAACATTTTTGGGTAATGAATTCTTAATTGCAACCTCAAGCAGATAATGTAACATTATATGGACATCGTGACTTTTGTAACCTGCAAGCCTTTTTTCTCTATCTTGAACACATTTGGCAATTTTTGATACACATCCATATGGAAATTTTGTTTGCTTAAACACCTTAAGAAATGCACCTTTGGCTGCATCATCCATTGAAAAAAGGGCTGGATGCAACTTAATGTGCTGCCCATCATCTAAAATATAAGGCTGAAGGTGTTCTTTTATACCCAAGTCCAGTAAATCTAGACGAGCCTTAGTGTCGTCTTTTGAATTCCCTGGAATGTCTAGTAGTGTCCCAATCACATTGTCACAAATATTTTTCTCAATATGTATGACATCAAGGTTATGTCGACACTTATTATGCTGCTAATATGGCAATTAAAAGAATATAGACCTCTTTTTCTAAGGTCCTTCACTATCTTTGGCTTTTTTCTTTGTTGACCCTTCCCAAAATCATTTTTTACATTCAACAATCGCTCCAAAACATCACTGCCAGAAAAAATAGAAGGTGCATGTCTCTCCTCTTTCCCACCATTGAAAGAATGTTCATCAAATCGTCAAGGATGATCCATTTTCAAAAATCTCTGTTGACCCATATTGCAGGTCTTTCTACTATGTTTCAAATACTGAGAGCAAGTATCATAATTACAAGAAGGGCATGTAAGCATTCCTTTAGTTTTCCATCCTGCCAACATAGAGTATGCAGTAAGTAAAGTCACTTACCGTGCACATTAAGGCAACCTACATAGTGAATGACTCTTACCTAAATGCATCATAAGTCTCTAAACCAAACTCCCACAAGTCTTGCAATTCATCAACTAATGGCTGCAAATAAATGTCAATATCATTTCCCAGGGAAGATGGACCTGAAACTAGTAAAGACAACATAAAGTACTCAAGCTTCATAGACATCCATGGTGGGAGATTATAATTTATAAGTACAACTGGCCATGTACTATGGGCCACACTCATTGTCCGAAAAGGATTAAACCCGTCACTCACAAGCCCCAATCTAACATTATAAGCATCATTTACAAAATTTGTAAACAAAGAATCAAAATATTTCTAAGCTTCACCGTCAGCAAGATGCCTAATGTTCCCATCCTTAGGCCGTTCTTCGTCATGCCAAGTCATTGACTCGGCTGGTTGTGCACACATGAACAACCTTTGAAGCCTAGGCTTTAAGGGAAAATGTCTTAGAACCTTTGCTGGAACATTATCGGATTTCCACCTAGAAACTTTGCATTTACTACAGAAGTTGCCCCTCTCCTGCTCCTTCCAATACAACATACAATCATTAGGGCATGCATGTATCTTTTTATAATCAAGTCCCAAATCTCTTACAATACTTTTAGCTTCTTGAAAATTCTTAGGACGCTTTGCAAAAGGAAATGCCTCTTTTAATAAATCTAAAAGATCATTAAATGCCACATTACTTAAACCATTAAGGCATTTGAAAAGATACAGACGAATGATGAATGATAGTTTAGAAAACTTTGCACATCCTGAATAGAGCTCTTGCTTTCCATCTTCAACCAATTTATAAAATTTTCTAGCCTCCTCATTTAGCTCATTTGTAGCCCCTCATTTCCATTGAACCCATTAGCCACATTCACTATAAAAATATATCTGATTTGCGATAGAAATTCCGACGGAAAAAGATGATTATTTCGACGGAAAAAATGGATTTCCGGCGGGCAATACGACGGAGAACGGCTCGTAGGGATTCAGCTCGTCGCAAAAAATTTTTCTGACGATATTTCCGACGGAAAATACCCGTCGGAAAACCATCGGATAATATGTGTGCAGTCAGTGCAATCAGTGGAGGATTTCCCTCCAAATTAAAAAAAATTATTTTTTAAAAAATTTGGTTCTCAAAAACCCAAAAAAATAGATATATTATAACCTAAAAAAAATAGATATATTACCAACCCAAAAAAATTTTTTAAAAATTTTGGTTCTTAAAAACCTAAAAAAATAGATATATTACCATATGCAATAAGTAATGATTATCAAATATAATTAATATAAAGCTTTATATCTACCAAAAGAAGGTGCTAAATTAAATATTAATTACGACATATACGTTGTTTTGGATCTATATAAATTATTCGCAAATCATATCAACTAATTAGAGTCAGATAAATTTGTGAGATCATAATCATTGTCATTTTGGGAGTCCTCTTCATCATCAGGGTTCAAGTTGATGTGGCTGGAAGAACCTGTACTTGGACCTTTGAAAAATTTGAAAACTTTTTTCAGCATGCGCTCTGTCTTCCCCTATTTCTTGGCTAGTTGAGTTATAACCTCTGCTTGCTTGGCTATGCTCTCACTCAGGAGTTGCGCTTGCTCTCTTGGACCAAAATGCTCTGCTGATGAGTGACGTGCGAGTACAATGGCAGCTGATATATGCAACTTCACCCCCTCCGTACCAAAACCGTAGATGCGGCCTTTTTTGTCCAAATTTTCTTTAATCCAAAACTCTTCTTAGGTCATAGGTGACAGTTGGGAGCCCCTTTAGTTGCAGCTTGAGAGTACTCTTTCCATTTGTTGTAATGATCCTCCTGAAAATTGTCAAAAATAAAATAGTTTCATACTAAACCTATAATTATAACATATGATTCATCTCTGAATAAAATGTGCCAAATTGAGCTTATATATTTTTTTGTAGATTTTTTATCCACAAAAATTTTGTCTTTCACCTTGCAGTGGGTGTCCTTAAACAATTCCTCACATGTGAGTTTCCCACCTAATGCTTTGGCCTAAAGAGAAAAAAAAAGTAACCAGCAAGTAAATATAAACAAGGACGAGAACCTCAACCCATACCATACATTATATATAAGAAATACGCTTATTAATAATCACATTCCTTACCGGGCGCCTTTTCCCTTCACTAATCGAAATTGAGCCACATGTGTTTAACGAAGGACCAAAACCTTCAGCATCACTCAATCTATTCTTTTTATTTTGTTGGCTGAATTTCTTGAACTTGTCACCCTCACTCCAATGTTTAAGCATTTCATTCCAAACAGTAGGTGGTAACTACTTCGACTTTTTGTTATACTTCCTGACATATCCAAGAATGTCCCTAAGCCGAGTTGCCCCTCTGTACTCAAAGTTACGCTGTATCTGAGCTTCATTGTCTGGATGCCAGAAGCAGTGTTCCTGTGCCAAAGTTGAAGTATATTAGTAATTAAACATCTCAAACAATTCAATGACGGCTTTGAAATTCGTTGTACAGAAAATTAACCTTGAACTCATTAAACCTTATGTCTTTCTGAGATTGTGGAACTTCCCCCCACATGGTCCAAGGACGTGGGTACTTACCTGCAAAGCTTTCAACCATTTTCTGAACTATACTCTGATATGGAACAAAACTAAGAACAAAAAAAGAATTTGTTAAAAGTAATTACTATAGGTATTAAAAGAATATAATGACTGAAAAAGTTACAAAGTTTGTAATGAACTTACGTGTCACCATCGGGTTGTAAATATATCTTATTATTGGTACTTGCAGTTTCACTATCAGGTGTAGGATTGTGTCTATCTCTTCCTACCCCTTCATTTTGGACCCCTTCGTTGTGCACTGAGTGGCTTGGCATTCTAGGTTGCCCCATCATTTGATTACCGTTGAAATGTGGACTAACAGTGCCAAACTGTTGATAAAGTAATAGAGTAGCTGAAGTACAACCCATGTAAGGAATATTGGGTTGGATTGGTGTCTGCATACCTGCACCAAAAAAGGTGGTTGCATATGGGGTTGCTCATTCATACTACCAAAATAATTTCCGAATGGTTGAGTTGGATCAAGAAAACCTTCAAACATTACACTAAAGGTGTTTGTTTCATAGTTTTGATCAGCAGGATCATAATTTGGAGTCGGTTGTGGTGGTCCTCGACCCCCATCTTTCCTAACCGTTCGACCACGACCACGTCCACCATTGAGTCCAGGTATCTAACAAATAAGAACAAAATAAAAAAATACAACCGCACCAATATTCATAGTATTGTCAGTGAAAAAATTACAGTATACATATACAATTGTTTTTCTGGGTCTGCAATTAAGAAAAACTACATACACAGACATAAATACCCATACAACAAAAATATTAAATCAATAATTGTGGGACACATCATCATCGTTATCATCACCACTTTACAATGCCATATTTTTATCATCATCATCATCAGTGTCTTCAGCTTCATCCTCCCATTCACCTTCTTCATTCTCTTCATCACCATTTCCATCATGATCATCACCCCAAATGGAGTACCCTTACGGTTGAACATCGAAAGAGTTCGCATTTGTGGTTCGGGTTGTTGTAGATCCTCATTACGCCCAATACTCGAGCAATGCAAGTTTGACTGAAAATAATACTCAGCGAAATGTTTGATCACAAATACTAAGTATGCCTTAACCATAGATGCCTCTACACGAGCTTTATTCTTTACCGTAGGCTTCATCCAACCAAAGTACCTCTCAAAAGGATACATCCATCGATATTGAACAGGACTACCCAACAAAGCTTCTTCGGCTAAATGAATAGGCAAATATTCCATGACATTCCAAAATCCAAGCGGAAAAATTATTTCCAATTTACAAAGAATTATAGCAATGTTCTTGTTCATCTCTTCCAGCATGCTCACGTGTAACTCACTGGAGCATAAGTTTTTGAAAAATTCACTCAATTTGACCAAGGGTCCCAACACATCTTCCGGAAGAGCAACAAAAGCTACTGGAAGAAGATTCTCCAGGAACACATGATGATCATGACTTTTCATATTTTGCAACTTTGTGTTAGATGGATCCACCCAATTTTCCACATTAGAACAATAACTATCAGGCACATGAACCTCCCACAACCATTGACCGACAGCCCTTTTTTGAGTTAATGATAGTGCAAACTGGGCTTTTCGCTTACACAATCTATGGTAGTGATAGTACAAACTTGGCTTTTCGCTTACACAATCTATCAGTTGACCCTCTTTTAGCCAAGTTCAACTCTTGCCTACTACACAGAATAGACATATCCATTCTTGCTTTGATATCATCCTTTGTTTTTCCGGATACATCCATCACCGTGTTTATAATATTTTCACTGAAGTTTTTCTCTATATGCATAACATCAAGGTTATGCCTCAGAAGTTGATGCTTCCAATACGGAAACTCCCAAAAGATACTTTGTTTTGTCCAGTTATGTTCATTTTCCTCAAATCCCGGAATTTGAAAATGGATATCTGCAGTCACTTTAGGCAATGTCGATACTATATCAGACAGCATTTCACTAGAAATCCTTTGGAGAGGGCCAATGTATACGCTCTTCCCTTTACGAAAAGCAACTTTATTAGCTCTAAAACAATGATTCTGAGGCAAGAACCAACGATAGCAATCAAACCAAGATGGCTTTCGGCCATGCTGTAACTGGAATGCACAATTTTGGTGTATACAAACAGGACTTGCTAACAACCAATGAGTACTCTAACCAGATAACATACCATATGTGGGAAAATCATTAATTGTCCACATCAACACGGCATGCAATCTAAAAGTTTCCCGCACGAAACATCAAATGTATCAACCCCAACATCCCACAGCATTTTCAACTCATTCATTAAGAGTTGCAAGTACACATCAATCCTGTTCTTCGGATTTGTTGGACCCGAAATAATACAACTTAAAAACATGTATGGAGTTGTCATACACATCTCTGAAGGCAAGTTATAAGGTGTAACAACAATTGGCCACACAGAATACGATCTTCCAGATGTGAAAAATGGTGTGAAACCATCAGCATAAAGACCTTACCTTATATTTCGAGGCTCTGCTGCGAAATTTGGATACTTTTGGTCAAAATACTTCCAAGCTAATCCATCCAACGGATGGCGGAGAACACCCGATTCTTGGCGGTGCTCATGATGCCATCTCATATGGACGGTAGACCTTTTTGACGCATACAATTGTTGCAATCTTAGGATTAAAGGCAAGTAGTGCATTTTTGCATATGAAACATGCTTATTACCTTCGTTGGTTGGACTTCTTTGGTAATTATCTTGCATGTCCACAAAATTTGTATGCGGACAAACCCTCATCCTGTTTATAATAAAGCATGCAACCATTCAGACAACAATCAATTTCCTAAACATCCATACCTAAATCTCTCACTTTTCTGAGTTGCTGATGATAATTTTTTGGAATGCCACTTTCAGAAGGGCGTATGTTTTTCATCAGGTCAACAACTTTGTTGAAACAACGTTGAGATATGTTGTGCCCCACTTTAATACTAAATAGCCTTATAGATGTTTCAAGTTCAGTTATGTTACACCCTTCATACAACGGTTTTTAGGCAGATTCAAGTATAGTATAAAATGTCTCAGGATTTGCGCCATGATGGCTACTCATGTTCATTTCATTAACTTGGAAGGCAACATGAAACATGTTCTCCATATAATTATGATCGTTGTACTCCCATCAACCGCTCATCTCTAA
>NCQV01074464.1:11829-44300 GCA_002740545.1 Lophocereus schottii | reverse complement strand
TATGATATTCTCATTTGTGGCGCATATCTTCTTCAAGGTTTAATTTGGTTTACTTGTGTTAACTAAAGTTTAATTTTTCTTAGTTTTAATTGGTCCCAAATTTCTTGTGGTGAATTTTCTTATGTTTTGATTGATCCTAATTTTGTTGTGTTCAGTGTTCTTAAGTTTTAGATCTATTTTTCCATTGAAATCAAATCAGTATTTAGGCTTTAATCTTTAGCTAGTTGTTTCAACATCAATGCATTTGCGTTTGATCTTTCTCTTTATATTTTGCGCATTTTAAAAACACATGAAAAGAACATTTCTCAACCTATAATGCCGCCTTCACCAATAATGATCCCACCTTACGATCTATCGATACATTTGGATTTAATTTTGATTATTACGTATTTGTTTTATTAAACTTTGTTTTTCTTCATTATTACATTAATTTTGTTACTCTAATTTTTCGACATCTCTATTAAGCCCTTTGTTCATAATTTTTTCCATGAATTTTTCAAATTTCGTTGTTTTGTGTTCAGTTCTAAAAATGATGTACTGTATGTACAATAAATAGGACTTGAAGACTCAATGCATTAAAGTGGTGAGGAAAAAGAATTTGAAATCCTTTATGTTTTGGCTTTCTATTTCAAAATTTAACATACTAGAGTTATGGCCTTACGAAGCAACATTGTAGGTCAAATAAATTTGTGATGTGTTGTCAATGCAATGAATAGTTGATTTGTCTTTCAAGTAGCAAACTAAATTGTCAAATTATATGATTGAAGTTATAAAAATTTTGTTCTTTTTTAATCCTGATAATTTGGTTTTTAAAATATTTTCAACTCTATCAATTTTTCCTATCATTTTTACATTTATATCCTTTTTTTGTTAAATTTAACATTTTTTGAAGACCAAAACTTTATATAATAAATGAGAATGTGTTTGGAGATGAAGAATTCTTCTCTTCCTTAATTCTAAAGCTGTAAAACGGGTCAGATTGGGCCGACCCATTTAATAAACGGGTCAATTTCGTGTCGGCCTTGAAAGTAGCTTAGATTTGCTCAAAACTGAAAAATAACAAGTTTTCACACTAAACGGTCAAATCGTGTCGACTTCGGGTCGAAATATGTTCTGTTCGGGTTGGGTTCGTGTTTCTCTCGGTAAATTCGGGTCGGGTTATTGTGTCAGGTTGGACTTTTACAGCCCTACTTAATTCTCAAATCTTGTGTGCGATGGCATTGATAACTTTGTTGAAGATATTATTATCTTTCTTCCTTTTTTCTCTCTAATTTTTTGAATAATTTCTCCATTTTCTCTTAATTACATCCATTTAATTTTCGAGTCGGTTTAACTTGGTTAACATGCCATTGTGGTTGTTCTGATTTCCCGGGGTTCATACATCACATTGGTGTTTGTTTGCGGGGTGTGATGCATCGAAATTTTTAAAGCGCAGTTGATGTGAAAGTATCACGAGGATTTCAATCCCTGATGTTTCTCTCTCTTTCTCCAATATATTTTTCCCAGCTACATTGATTAAAAGACAGCATTGGAATTTTAGAGGAAGGTTTTGCTTTTGTAATCACAATGTTGACATGCCAGCCACAATTCCAAGTCTCTTCGCCTACTAGACTCTCAAGAACTCTCCTAAATATAGTGAATAAGCTTTGTTTTTTTTTATTGTACCAAGCTTTTGTTTTCGGGGGTTCAGAATAATTTGTTGTTCACTAATTGCATTATATCTCCCTGTATAGGAAATTTTATCAATTTAAAACAATTCCAATTCTGTATGCATTGACCTTAATTGATACTGGTACTTTTCCTTTTATTGCATATTTCACCCGTATGGGAGAAAATTGGAGTTAATACGATTTAAGATACCATTAAATTTGAGATACGATTTCTCCTCATGCATACCCCAATGCTAATTTAGCTTTTAAAGTTAACCCTACAAATATTTTCTTGTGAATTTAATTTGTTATATAAAGATATTAATAGCTACAAAAAATTAATGGATTCATTTTTTTATCTGAATTGTTTCTATTCTCTATTCAACTAGTTTTCATTATTTTGGATGTGTTTAATCCAACAAATGATTTCACTTTTTGATCCAAAGAAAACAAGTATTTTGATTTGCAAGGACTCCCCTCATATGGTGATTATCATGCCAAATGTAAACCGTGACACTGCACTTTTGCTCCATTTCGGAATAACATGGTTCCAATATATTATCCCTCAACCCAAAAGATGACCAAAAAATTTAAAATATTTTTTTGTGTTACTAAGTGACAATTACATGCCATAAATAAAACAACTTCAACAATATATATTGTCTCTATATGATTTTCAATGTGTAGCCCTTCCCGCCCCGCCTCCCAATAGAATCCCTCACTATCATAACTGATATATTATCTAAACGATTAAAAAGATTTCCGACTATCATAATAATCCATCTATAATCCAAACTATTACATTTATTTTGCAATAATTTCAAATACGTTATCTGAAAAAATGTGGTGTTATTTTTGAATTTTATTTTTAAAGAATATTTTGCAACTATGTTAACTTTTTTAATTATTATTGCATTAAGTACTTTCATACCGTTAAGTTCATATTTTACGTTAATAATTTAATTTTTATTGACTTTTACTATTTAGATACATGTACATAAGTACGGGCACAAACTAGTATATAAAATTTGAAAAATTACTTTCTAAACTATAGGGGTGTCAAATATAATTTTCTTAAAACAAAAATAGTTGTTCATACAGGATCTGAATTTTGATATTAGAAAACATATTTGAATTGATGCCCCATTGTCACACATATACACACATTAGTTTTATCTTATAATTACTGTGTTTCCAAGACTATTATGTGAAAGAAAAACAACGTATGCTTATCAAATCAAAACTTGACACCCTTTTTTTGTAACCATCTTTCAATTCTCTAATATCCATGATGCAGGAAGAGCCATCCGCCGAATCGTCGGCGCCGAACTCGGTTTTGTGGGTAGTTGAACCCACTCCCATATCAAATGATATTATTTATCTAGTGGTTAGCACACATGATTCTTTTTAGACGTAACTCATCTAATTTCTACTAAATTATTCAACTTTAACAATTATAATTTTAAGCCTAATTGCATAACATCATATTAGCCTACAAGATCTAATATATAATTGAGATAGCAAATTAAACTATTGTAATCAATATGAATAAGCAGTAGTATTAAGATGCATAAATAGGTTCATGTCAAATAGAAACTCAAAATTATGCAATGAAAGAGATAAAAATAACCTCAAAAGAAATTAATAATAAATATTATTAATTAAGGATCCATCTTAATCCCAGAAGAGCAACTTAGTTGGCCATATTTAATGAAAACACCATTGAAGTTAGTATAGCCATACTCTCAATATTAGTATATTTTACTTTCTATGTCTAAACTTTGATACTCAATTATTCAAAATTATATAATAAGTGCAAACTCTCTAATTTGACTCATAAATGAGATAAGAAGAGAAGAGAAAAAAAGATCAACAAAACTTATTTTCTTCTAAACTCCTTAACCGAAAATAGTTTTGTCTTACAAAAGATTCTCAATTCTCTTAAAAATATGGAAGATAGAAGATGAGGGAATGGAGGAACGATTGGACAACTAGTGAGTGAATTTTGCTTTAACCTTAACCCTTTTTATAGTACAAATTTAGCCTCTCTTGGTGGCCAGAAATTAATGAAAAATTAATTTTAATTAATCCCTTGACTGTTACGTTGCTGACTTGAATGAAAAAAGGCTAGTCTTTAGCGAAAAATTAAGCTTGAGTTATTGTTTTTGATTAGTTCATCCTGAGCTTGCTCACACTCGGCTGCTAGGAGCAGTTACAGCTGGATCGGAGCTATCGGGCGATGGGACTCCTACATTAAACAGGGCCCAATGGATGAGGAGAAGAGAAAGGCAAAGTAAATGGGGGAAGGGATTGGGTGCAGGGTGGGCCACAAGGCAACATGCTCAAATGGAGGCGAGAGTAAGAGAGCACGAAAGAGTTGCTAGGTTGGACGTTAGCTGATGGGTCGCAACAGATGGAAAGGAGCAGCCCGGTTACTTGGAGAAACAAAGAGGAGAGAGTAGAGGAGATCTGTTACAGGCCTGCTGTACTTGGACCGGGCTATGCTGTTGAAAATGCTTGGTGCTCTGGACCAGGCCGCACCGTGCTGGGCATGAAGAGAACAGACCTGAACAGGCTGGACTACTTTTGTACTCAAATTCATTTTTTTTTCACCTGAAAATTAGAAAAATTATACATATTATCTCTTGAAATTACATTAAAAGATTTTAAAATAGGTAAGATGGGAGTACAATCTCACATAAAAGTATGAGCATTCAACTCCTCCACACTAAAACTTTACTATTCATTGAGCAAAGAATGGTAATGATGTGTATAATCATTCAAACCTAATGAGTAAGATAAGACCCGGGAAAGAAAATCGAATAGTCCAACTGTGTGAATCCACTCTAAGCCGTATAAATCAATTCAACACCAACTCACAACTCACTATCAAATATTTCTAAATTCAGCTAAGTCAATAGGCCAAGACTTAAGCAGATTAAGCACAAAATGATACCCTATAGCAAACCATAGTACAAAACTTCACTCTACATAGCACAAATCACAAGAGCATGTTTAAAATTAAGTCCCCAATGCCTAATCAATTTATTAGTTTTTTTTCTTCTGATTATTTTTTGAACTTTTCCAAACGCTACTTGATTGCATGTGTTTTCTTGAGTAGATAAAGATATGAATAAATATAAAACTCAAAACAAGCACCTATTACATATTCAAGCAATCATGAATATGGATAAAGATAGAACTTGAAAATTGATATTAGAATCATAATTCACTGCCAAAAATCAACGATTTTCCCACTGTAAATTCAGTGGGAAATAAGAAATATTCAATGGGAAATAACTATTTCCCACTGTTTTTCCACTACAAATGCCAATGGGAAAAAGTGAGGTAGGAAAAAGCCGTTTCCCACTAGTTGCACATACGGTGGGAAAATTTTCCACTATTGTCAATGCAGTGGGAAATTTCCAACTGTAAGAATGTAGTGGAAAATTTCTCACTGGGCCATTGACAGTGGAAAATTTTCCATTACAGTCAAAACAAGGGCAAATAATGAAATGATTAGATTTACAGTGAGAAAAACAGTGGGCAAAATCATCAACAATTTAATCAAAAATTTGTACAAATTATAGGCACATGTACATACACCTATTAACATAATACTAAACAATACATCATATATGCACCTGTCAAATAAAAACACATGCACTGTAAATATCATCGGTACATTAATCACATTCGAATGTACCAACCAACAGGTTCCTTCACGATTGTACTAAGCTTACTTACATTGCGAAATAGGTTGATCCCAACTAACAAAATAGGTCATTCAAACCCTAATACCATATGAGTACCAAATAACACATAACCCAACGAGAGTCCCGAACAATAAAATGCTAACTTTTAGAGATGCATATGCGTATCAAAATATACAAATATTGATCCAGCCATCAAAAGAAGGTTCACTTGGGTGTACAAATAGGCCATTCAAACGCAAATATCATTCATCTGCACCACCACCACCACCACCATCATTATCATCTTCGCCACCATCCTCACTCTCACTCAATGAATCTATCACCGGTATAGGTGGGGGGAGATTAGGAATGATGGTCTTCCTAAGGGAGTGCCATTGAAACATTTGTGCTTGTATATCTTGAGTTGCCTTGGCATATTTCTGAACCTTCTTGGTTTGTTTCTTGCTTTTAGCTTGCTCCAAAGTTAGTTTTGCTTGAACATCATCCAAAACCTTCTTTTAACCATCTAACTCAATCTTTTGCCTTTTGTTTTCATCAACTAAAGTAGCAAATGTATTTGTATAAGCCTTACCACGATTTTGGATGGAACATGGGCCTTGAGAGTTTGTGTAAATGTCTCTTTCGGGTCCAAACCCGCAAAGACGACCCCGCTTTGTCAAACCATTCGCATCAATCCAAATTTTCATTTGCTCATCATAAGAAGGTTCACTTGGGGTCGATGGGGTGGAACCATCAAATGTAGCTTGAGTTGATTGAGTTGTTTGAGTTTCGGAGAGCTTTCGTACATACTTAATACTTATTAAATATTTAATTAATTAAATTTATTTTATTTATTGATTGAAAGCCAATGTGATTAATACTTATTAAATATTCATAATGACATTGAAAATAAGGTTATATCTCAAACTCAAAATCGGTTAGATAGTCGCATTAGCATGACAAAATTTTTTGTCCTTCAACTAGGTAAAACTAAAATAGTCTCTAATGGACATGACTTACATGAATCAAATTCGCACAATAAGAGTAGAACTTGCATAATCAGAACCCGCAAGCTCTTTCCAAAATCAAATTATCCAAAGATTTTTAGGTTTAACTTTCCTTAAAATTTGCACTTTGCCTTCCACCCACACCTAAACCTTACATTGTTCTCAATGTACAAAACAATAATGAAGAAAAAGATGAAGAAACGAGCAATGATCCTTTAGCACGACGAAATCATTTTCATATAAGCCCATCAAGCCAACTACATAGATATCTTCAAAACCATCACTAACTATAATAGCCAAAAACCAAGTGAAGAATCACACTCTAAAACACAAGTCACACCTTAAACAAAAAGAAAACAAAAAGAAAAGACTCAAACTCAGCTAAAAGGATTGGGCTGCCTCCCAATGAGCACTAAGTTTAACTTCTTCAGCCAGACAAGGTCCCATCCACTAATCATAGTAAACAAGGTCTACTATATTGATGGACTCTATTAAACCAGGCTAAATCTTATCAGTCACAACAGGTTTTAGACGTTGACCATTAATAGAAAGAACTAGGTCATTTTGGAGATCCAAAATTTGAACTGCCCTGAAAGGAAACACTTGTTGGATAACAAAAGGTTCATTCTATCTAGATCTTAACTTATCAGGAAATAGCTTAAGCACAGAATAAAAAAAGTCAAACCTTCTAATTAGGTTCAAAAGATTTATGAGAAATCACTTTATCATAACAAGCTCTAGTTTTAGCCTTTTAAATCTTAGCATTCTCATACGCTTCATTACAGAATTCATACCACTCATTTAATTGAAGCCTACAATTAGAACCCGCTTATTTCATATCAAAATTTCAATAGCACAAAAAGTATGATGTTCTAATTCAACCGGCAAGTGAGCAATCCTTATCGAAAAAAGCTGGAAAGGAGACATTCTTATGGGAGTCTTATAAGTGGTATGATAAGACCATAGAGCATCATGCAATCTCAAAGACCAATCCTTTCTATCAGGTCAAACTGTTTTCTCAAGTATGAACTTGATATCAGGATCAGACACCTCAACTTGACCATTAGTTTGAAGGTGATAAGGGATAGCTACATTATGAATCACAGAATACGTTCTAAGCAAAGCCTCAAAAGACTGGTGACAATAGTGACTACCTTCATCATTAATAAGAGCTCTAGGGGTCCCATATCAGCAGAATATGTATTCGTTCACAAACTGGAGCAGTACCTCGTGATCATTGATCCTGGTAACTGGAATTTCCACCCACTTTGACGAATAATCAATAGCAACTAATATGTAAACAAAGCCAAAAAATGAGGAAAAGGGACCCATGAATTCAATGCCCTTCGCATCAAATATCTCAAGAATCAGAATAGGGGAAGGGGCATCATATCACAATGGGACAGACACCTGTACGTAGACAAAGCTCACAAGTAAGGCATAAATTGTGAGCATCACAAACAGAGTGGGCCAATAAAACCCACTTTGTAGAACTTTAGCAGCTGTCCTATGACCTACCAAATGACCACCAGAAGCATAGGAGTGACAAAAGATCAAAAAATATGAATTTTGCTCTCAGCGACACACTTACGAACTACTTGGTCAGGAAAATGTTTAAAAAGATAAGGATCTTCCTAATAGTAATGTCTTACTTGTGAGAAGAACTTATCTTTCTCTTGTTTGGACCAGTCAGAAGGAATCTTCCCAGTGGCAAGTTAATTCACAATGTGATCAAACAAAGGGAGAGGAGCAAGTGACACAACAAATAGTTGCTCATCTGGAAAATGGTTAGAAAATCGAACGAAGCTATAAATATACTCAGTAAAGATTCTACACAAATGGTCTGCAACTGAATTTTTAGAACCATTCCTATTCACTATCTCAATATCAAACTCTCTAAGCAACAGAATCCATCTAACCAGTCTAGGTTTGGTGTCATTCTTAGCTAATAAGTGTTTCAATTGACTATGATTAATAAACACAATTGCTTTTCAACACAGAAGGTATGAACAAAATTTATCAAGTGCAAATACTACAGCTAGCAACTCTTTTTCAGTAGTGGAATAATTCCTTTAAGCAACAATTGGAGTTTTACTAGCATAGTAAATGACATGAGACATTCTATTCACCCTTTGATCTAAAACAACCCCAATAGCAAAATCAGGTGCATCACACATAATCTCAAAAGTAAGAGAAAAATTAGGAATTGCCCAATAGGAGCTGATACCAATAAAGTAAGAAGCTTTTCAAAAGCTTTCACATAAGACTCTCAATCACAAAAGGAGCATATTAAGTAAGGAGATTAGTAAGTGCATGGCACTTTACTAAATCCTAAATAAATCTTTCATAAAAACCAACATGACTAAAGAATAATCTAACTTAGTTCACAGAAGAAGGAATGGGCAAATTAGAAGTCAGATTAACCTTGGTTTTATCAATTTCAATACCCTTTTTTAAACACTTTATGATCCAACACAATCCGTTCTTGGACCATGAAGTGACTCTTTTTTCAACTTAAGACCAGATTCACTTCTTTACATTTTTTTTAGCATAGTGGACAAATTAGCAAGACACACATCAAAGGAAGAACCAAAAATAGAGAAATAATCTATAAATACCTCCATAAAATTATCCATGTAATTAGAAATATAGCCATCATGCATCTTTGAAATGTAGAAGGTGCAATACATGACCCAAAAGGCATCCTCTAATAGGCAAATGTTTCCAACGGGCATGTAAATGTTGTTTTCTCTTGGTCCTTAGGATAGACAGGTATTTGATGATAACCAGACTACCCATATAAGAAATAGTAGAAACTTTATCCAGCTATTTTTTTCTAAAATTTGATCAAAGAATTGGAGGGAAAAATGCTTCTTCCTAGTGACAGAATTAAGCTTTTTGTAATTAATATACACCCTCCACCCTAAGATCTATCTAGTAGAAATTAGTTCACCATCATTTTTTTTAATCACCACTATGACAAATTTCGTAGGGACCACTTGAACTGGACTAATAATTGACTATCAGAAATTGGATAGATAATCCTTGCATCTAAAAATTTTACTGCCTCTTTCTAGACAGCTTCTTTCATATGGGAGTTCAACCTACATTACATTTGCCTAATACGTTTAACATTGCCCTCTAAGTGCATTCAATGCATGCAAATTCTTGGGCTAATCCCTTTTAAATCAGCAACCAACTACCTAATAGTACCCTTGTGTTCGGACAAGATATGAATCAACTCTTTCTCTTGATCACAAAATAAAAGAGAAGATATAATGACATGTATGGGCTCTTTAGGGCCCAAAACCACATAATTGAGTGAATTAAGTAGGGGTTTTATCTCAAGTTTGGGTGGAGAGACAACAGAAGATGGCATAGAAGAACGTGACAAAGGTAGGTGACGTTCATAAGTGGACACCCAAGAGGAAGACTCAAGATCAGAAGTGGAGTTAAGATTAGAATCCATCTCATTTATTGCACTTCCTAAGTCAAAGAAGCTAAATTCCCTAGGAGAAGGTTAGGTTCCCAAGGGATCATTGCTCAGAATAGTAGGTAAAGCTTCTTTAATAATTTCATCAATCCTGTCAACAAAGAAGCATTTAGATTCTTCTTCAAACACAGGTTGAGAAGAAGCTCAAGAATATTAAGCCTAACCTTCATGTTCACGACTGAGGCATCCATCACCCCTGACCTATGATTAATGGTGACATTAGCTGTAGTTAGGAAGGGGCATCCTAAAATTAGAGAGATTGCTTAGAAGCATAACTAGTTTCCATGTTCAACATAACGAAGTCAATAGGAAAGAAATTCTTTATCAATTTAAACCAAGATAACATCTATCCACCGGTAGAAGTCCTCACTGATCTATCAGCAAGCTAAAGGGTATAGTTAGAGGGTTTTAATTCCAACTCTCAATAAATAGAATAGGGTATCAACTTAACACCAAAGCCTAAATCCAAAAGTACCCTTTCAATTTTGGGATTACCAATATAGCATGAAATATTAGGAACACCAGGATCTTTGAACTTTGATGGAGTGTAAAATTTCATAATAGAGCACACATATTCACTTAGAAGAACCATTTTAGATTTGTCATCTTTAGATTTTTCTTTTAAATGTGCACATGTCTTTAAGGAACTAGTATAAATCGGGATCTATTTAAATTCTTCCAAAAGGGAAAGATTAACCTTAACTTACTTAAAGGTCTCTAAAATGACATCTCTTTGCTTATCCTTCTTAGAAGGGAATGGTATATCAAAAGTTTGAGGGTAACAAACCTTTATCTTATATGTGACAATGGGTTCAGATACAACAAGGGAAGGGGATGAGTGATTCTCCTTTTCAGTTTCCAAGTTAGGTTTTAAGTCTTTTCTCTTTAGCATGCTCCTTCTCACTCACCTTGTTATTAACTTCTTTATCACTCCTAAGAACCATTACAGCTTTCAATTATTCAAATCGTTGGACTTCAGGCTATGTATGGGGTGACTTAAAAGTTTTCCTTCTCCTCTTTTACCTACTGCTATAGCTAGTAGTCCAAGTTGGTCTTCTATTTTTTATAGATTGCAAATAAGAGTCAACAATATGCATTTTAGGCTCCATTCCTTAGACCGTAGAATCAACATTTTACACAACACAGTCAAGGTATCAAGAGTAAAATCACCTTGTCTATGTTAAAGCTCCCAGATAGACCTTGATGAGAGGTAGGGAGAACATATCTCTGGTTTTGAAAATAGGAAGGGTACGTCTGCTAGACTTGGCTGGAAGATTGTAAACATTTTGAGACCTCTATAAAAAATTAGGATGATTCCTCTAACCATGATTATAGGTGTTAGAATAAGAATTATTGGTTGGAGGAAATCCTTGGGTAGCATTTACTCGTTTAGTCACACAGTTAAACTTACCAGCACAAGGGCAGTTAACAAAAGCATGCATGGAACTAGTACAAATCGAACACATATCTTGCACAAAGGGCCATTAGATACTTTGTTCATACACAATAATTGATCAAATTGCTTAGTTAAAACATCAACTTTACTAGAAAGGTCAATTGAATATGAAACCTCATAACTTCCCCCTTTACTTCCCAATTGTCTATGCAAATCAGAATGTGAGGAAGTTGCATACGAGCATGAATGTTCACGCGTTTAAACAATTCCCAAGTTTCCTCAAGAGTCTTATAGAAGAATCTACCAGCACAAGATACATTAACAATCTATCTATTGTGCTCATCTAAGCTAAAATAAAAACTTTAGACAAGTTGCCACATAGGACCTTATGGTGAGGACAACTTCATAACAAATCTTTAAACCTTTTCCAACTTTTATGAAATTGTTCATTTTTGTTTTGTGAGAAAGTGGTTATCACATGTCTTAAGAAAGTCAATTTACCAATAGAGAAAAACTTTTTTAAGAATTCTTTTTGCATTTGATCCCACGTGTTGATATTTGTATTAGTATCCAACCAAGCTTTAGTTTTATCTTTCAAAGAGAAAGGAAAAAGACGTAGCCGAAAAGCACCACTAGAGTGTTTTTTTTAAGAAGATAGTAGAACATATCTCTAAAACTGCATCAACATGTTTGAAAGGATTTTCAAATTCCAACCCATAAAAGGACAGAACCATTTGGATGAGATAATCTAAATTTCAAATGGCCCCATAGCAATTGGCATACAAGTGTTCGTAGGTGAATCATAAGTGGTGGGAGTGAAATACTCTTTAAGTTGCTACTAAGAGGACATTTAATTTTAGGAATTTTTTTCAAGATATAAGAATAAAGAATGTCTACCATGTACATAACCCACAAACAATCATGACAATAGTATGAAATCACCGCCACAATAACCACCAAAAGAAATAAGAAGAAAAGAGAAAAAAAAAATAAATAAATGAATGAATAAATGAAAATAAAAGAAAGACCCAAGGAGGAAAAAATGAAAAATAAAAAACAAAAGAGAATAAATGAAATAAAAGGAAGGGAGCATTGAACAAAACTAAAGGGAAATAACTTAAATAAATAAAATAACAAAATAACAAAAATAAAATTTTTAGATTAGATTAGAAGGGGATGGAGAGAAAAGAAATGAAATTGTTAAATTGTGAGGGAATAGGGAATAAACTAAATTAAAATAAAAATAATGAATAATAATAACAAATAAAAAAACTGAGCAGAGTAGGCGGAAAAGGAAAAAAATAAACAAATAAATAAAAATAATAAAAGGAAAATAAATAAAAATCACTATCCGTTCTTTGACAACGGCGCTAAAAACTTGATATGGATTTTATGTTCAGTTTTAAAACTCTTTTTACTTGCAAGTGTATAAGATCAATTGTAGACTAGCGAGTATAGAGCGCCGATCACATAAAGAGTAATAGTAGTTTTAAATTTAGTTTTTCTAATTAAGAGAAATTCAAGCGAAATGTTCAATTATCAATATAAATTAAAGAAACAAAAGCAAAGCAAATGAGTCAAGAACATAGAGAGAAATTAGATTAGAGGAAGATCTAAGATTTTAGATTTCATCAATGATACAAATATTGAATTACTAACTTAAATGGGGGTTCAAGTAGTCTCTTATTCAATCTAAACTACAAGCATTAGGCCATGAATTAGAGAGATGGATTATGATTATCAAATGATATTATTTACCTAGTAGTTAGCATGAATTATCCTTTTTAGACATAACTCATCTCATTTCTAGCATAAATTATTTAACTTCAACAATTATAATCTTAATCCCAATTGCATTACATCATATTAGCATACAAGGTCTAATATATAATTGAGAAAGCAAATTAAACTATTGTAATCAACATGAACAAACAATAGAATTAAGATACATAAATAGGGTAGTATCAAATATAAACCCAAAATTATGCAATGTAAGAGACACAATAACCCGAAAAGAAACTAGTAATCAATATTATTAATCAAGGATCCATCTTAATCTTAGAAGAGCAACTCAATTGGCCCTAATTAGTGAAAATACTATTGAATTTGGTCTAGCAATACTCTCAATGTTCGTATATTTCACTTTCTATGTCCAACCTTTGATATTGAATTACACAAAACTATATAATTTAGCACAAAATTTCTAATTTGACACTCAAATAAGATTAGAAGAGAAGAGACAAAAAAGCCAACAAAATTTATTTTCTTCTAAACTTCTTAGCCCAAATGGTTTTATCTTATAAAAGACTCTCTCCTCTCTAAAAAATATGAAAGATAGAAGATGAGGAAATGGAGGAATGCTTGGATGCCTGGAGGAGTAGAGCAGCGAATTTTGCTCTAGTGTTGACCCCTCTTTATAGTGAAAATTCAGCCTCTCTTGGTGCCCAAAACTTAATCAAAAATTAACTTCAGTTAATTCCTTGGCAGTTATGCTGTTGACTTGCATGAAAAAAGGCTACTCTTTAGCTAAAAATTAATATTGACTTATTGTGTTTGACTAGGTCATATTGAGCTTACTCACACTTGGCTGCTAGGAGCTATTGGGGTTGGGTGGGAGCTATTGGGCCACAGACTACTACATTAAACAAGGCGCAACAGATGAGTAGAAGAGAAAGAGAAAGCGAAGGAGGGTGGGGCGGATGGGGTGCAAGATAGGCCACAGTGGAATAGGCTAAAACAGAGGAGAGAGTGAGAGAGAAAGGAAGAGTCACTGGGTTGGACACTGGCTGAAGGTTCACGGCAAATAGAAAGGAGCAGGCCCATTTGGAGGGAGAGAGGAAGATGGCAGAGGAGAATGTATCTACTGGGGCCTGCTGCACTCGAACCGGGTTGCGTTGTTGGGCATGCTTGCCACTCTAGACTGGGCCGCGACGTGCTGGGCACGAAGAGAATAGGCCCAAATGGGCTGGATTGCTTCTTTTTCTTTGTTTATATTTATTGCTGGTGGATTTACAGCGACTAGGTTAAATGGCTTGGGCAGATTTTTAGGACCTGTAGAAAATGGATCAACTTCATCAATTTTGCACTCAAGTTCATATTTCTTACCTAAAATTTATGAAAACTATACACTATTATCTCTTGAAAGCACTTCTCAAGGCTTTCAAGAATGGATAAAGTGGGAGTAAAATCTCACATAAAATATGAGTTATTAGCCATTGGCCTACTCCACTGCAAATTTCACAAAGAAAAATATGGGCTAGCCTGACTCAAAAAGAAAAACAAAGGCCTTTATAAAATAAAGACAAAAGTTTGTATTAATGATTTTGAGAATGAATTACATTAAGAAAGAAAGTGAAATTACAATATTACAAATTAGGCAACTCCTGGACTATAGAAAGACCTAGACCACAAAGTAGCTAGAAATACGAAAGTAGCTAGTAGCATCCAAAGCGACAGGCCACTTTTTTCTACTAGGTTTGTAATTCAGGCAATACTTTTGATGGCCTCAAATATAAAAGATCAACGGCCTCCGTCTTATTTATTACATCTTTTTGTGAGTTTAGCCTTTAATAAAGAGTTTAAGTCTTCTTTTCTCCAAGAGACATGGTTTACTTTGAAAAGTTAATGAATGCGCAGTGCAAAAGTTTGTCGCACTTCAGGTGAATTAGGGGTGAGCGGGACTGGGTACCCAATTGATTTTTTGGGAACCGGAATCGGACCTGATTGGAATCAGGTCCTAAATTTGGACCCGATCTCAGACCTGGTCTGATTCCGCGTACCAAGTTCTTAAGTAATGTTTTTAAAAAAAATTTTCTCATTTCCCCTAATAAAATAGAGAGGGATTGAAGGAAGTTGAAAATTCATATGTAAGGCTAAATTACATATGCAATAAATAGGAAAGAAGATTCACGTACTTCAAAATGAACTTAAAAAATTAGAGATAATGCTAATTAGAAACCCATGGATCAAGATTATAAAATGAATGATAAATTTAAAATAATTCACTTGAATAGAAAGAGAAAGAGAGGGAATCTGTCAAAATAATATAAAAATAAATACGTAGTAAGCAACAAGACTCATAAGAAGAAAAACTATAACTTAAAGGAAGAAATCCATTACGTTTGAGATGTATAAAGAATAAGTCGGGGATAAATTGAAAACAAAAAAGATAAAGAATAAATTTGGATAGTTGGAAGTTGGGTCTTGGTACAAAAGATACATCACTTGTGGATCAAGAGTTTACTTTTTATAGTTTTTCATAAAAATTCTTTAAATTTTTTGACCAGGTACGGGGTACTGGGTCCGAGTTCGATTTCAAAATTTCAGAACTCGGTACTGGTCCTGGTTATAACCATTCCTAAATTTTGGAATTGGCCCCAGAACCCGTTAAACTGAGTTTGAATATAGGCCCGCCGGGTCTAAACCGGTTCTGGGTCCTGAACTAGGCCCCCATTTTTTGGCTCACCCCTAAGTGAATGAATAAGAGTGCTTTTGGTTGAACCACCTTGTTACCTTAGAACAAATGAGATTTGATCTTTACTTAATATGTATAACTGCTAAATCTTTGGATCCAACAGTGTATGTGTTTTGCTTCAAGGATTGGGAGATTTGTCCTTTACTAGAGGAAAATCTATTGTTATCTTGGGTTTTTTTAAGCCTAAGATTGCAACGGCCTGTTCTTGAAAGGCATTCTTCTCAAACTTTGTACGTACCTCATTTGTATAAGTGAAGATGAAGTTACCAAGGCTACAGATAGTTAAGATCCTAGTCTTACATAGATCGTACGTAATTTGTGGCTAGGCCTAGGGATGACTACCCTTCCAATGAAGGAAGGAAAGACCTTAGTTTTTGTCTTATGAACATGCTTTTGTTTTATGAACATGCTTTTGTTTATCAATAAGGGAGGTTTGGCTTGAGTGATGCACCTTGTGAAGGAGTCCTTCAAAGGGCATTCCTACATACAAATTATTCTTACTGAGACGATCTTATGCTCATACATCCTTAGTGGCAATCCTGGTAATGATCTTAGGAGACGCCCTCTTCTTTTGGAGGTAGAACTTCAATCTTTTGGTAGTTTGTCCTTATTTTTTATTTTTTTGATGTAGGTCTTGACTTATACTTACTTATTGGCTCTTAGAACATTCTGTCAAGTTTGCCCTCCTGTTTTCTTACCAAGATATAAGTCCAAACACTACGGCCCCGTTCTTTTCGTGGGTACATTAGAGGTGTGGAATTGAAAGGAGTGAGACGAAGTAGGCAGGAGTTGGTAGAAAGTGGTTTGTTGCATGTTAATGGGAATGAGTAGAATAAAGTGGGAGTATTGATATTAAGTACGCTAAGGATTTGTGTAACATAATAATTAATAGTAATTACTATAATAACAATTATTTAATAATAAAAATAACAATTAATCATAATAATAATAATTAATTTTAGTAACAATAATAAATAATAATAATTGCAACAATAATTGTTATTAATATTAATAATAACAATAATAATAATTATTATTGATATTAATAATTAATTCTATTGTTAATGTTAAACTTTATATTCATATTATCAATTTTTATTAATTATTAATATCAAAAATCATTGTTGCTATAATTATAATTATAATGATTATAATAACAACAATTAATATTAATCACTATTAGCAATAAATACAACAATAACTAATATAAATATTAATAATAATAATTATTGCAACAACTAATAATAATTATTAATATTAATATTAAAAAATTACTAATTATTAACAATAATAACAATTAAAAATAATAAAAATAATAAATTATAGTATCAAAAATAGTAATAATATTGTTATTATTATAAGCAATAATTAATATAAGTAATTATTAAAATAAAAAAATAATTAATAACTAATAATAATAATTATAACAATATTAATTATTACTACATAATAACAACAATACTAATTAATTAATAAAAATAATTATTAAATTAATAATAATTAACTATAATAATTACAATAATAATTATTATTCATATAAATAATAATAATCATAATAATAACTAATATTAATAATAATTATTATTAATGTTAATATTAATGTTAATAGCAATAATTATTGGCAATGACTAATATTAATAATAATTATTATTATAATTATTATATGTTATTGATGAATATCAGTATTAATTATAATAATAATAAATATTAATATTGATTATTATTCTTATTACTGTTAAGAAAAATAATTAGAATTAATATTAAGATGAATAACAATAAAACTTACTAGTTACTAATATCAATGATAATTAATAGTGACAAAAATAATAATTAATAGTATTAAGAATAATAATTATTGTTAATACTATTAATAATAATAACTAATATTAATTATAATTAGTGTTAATAATTATTATTTAATACTTAATTTTTAGTATTAATAATAATTAATAATAAAACCGTTTATTATTATTAGTACTAAAAATATTTACTGCTAATATTATTATTAATTAATAATAATTATTACAATAATACTTATTACTTAAGAATAAAAATTCGAATTAATCATAGTAACAAAAATTATTAATATTAAAAAGAATTGACAATAATAGTTAAAATAATAAATATTTTTAGTATTAATAAAAGTAATCATAATATGTTTTAATAATAATAATAATTATTAGTAATATTTATATTGAAATTAGTATTGATAGTTATTATAACATTAATATCAATGGTTATTATTATTATTATTAAAATTATAATTAGCATTATTATTATTAATGAAAATTATTAATAATTACAATAATAATTATTATTAATATTAATAATTATTATTATGACTGTTAATAGTAGTGATTATTATTACTAACATTAATAATAATGAAAACTACTAATTAGTAATATTAATAATAATTAATGGTAATAAAAATAATAATTAATATTGCTAAAAATAACAATTATTATTATTAATATTACTAATAATAGTTAATATTAATAATTATGATTCAATAATTAACTAATTAATAACATTAGCAATAATAATTAGTAATAGTTATTATTATTAGAAAAATTAATTACTGTTAATATTAGTTATTATTAATATTAAATAAAATTAATGATTAATTATAATAATAATAATTAATATTAACAATAATAATTAACGATAATAATTGTAACGATAATGCTTGTTAATGTTAATAACAAAACCCATAATAAAAATGGATGGTAGTGGGCTATAGTAGGAAGGAGTAGTATTTATTTTAATGAGAGGGAAGGTGTGGAATGGGAGCATTTACCCATGAAAAGAATAAGGCCTATGTTGTGGGAAAGTGGTCATTCGAGCGTAATAATGATGAGGCTTGGAAGGCCTTCTTTCAACACCAGAAGACAAGGTATCTTGGCACATCGCGTGGTGGCATATTTGAAGCTTAAGGGTTCCCAGGACAGATGAAAGCTGTCTCCCTTTATTAGGGCTTAATAGTTCTGCTTACATCTATACTTGTCGTTTATCTCGCTAGATAGGCCTCAGGCAGACCATTCCAAATTATGATGGTGTTGCTCGTGCTGTTTATGCCTTGACTCATAAAATTGCTAAATCTTGGACCTCCATGTGAGTGGCATGGCCTATCATGCCTACTGCCTTGTTTGTGAGTCCAATGTATCTTAAATGGATGAAAGTTAATGCTCTTGAAGAGTCTGTCATGGTGATTGCTAAAGCCAGAGTTTAACCATGGTATGTACGAGAGGTTACACAGGCAATGCCCAAGAAGGGCAGAGCAAGGGAAAGAAGGCTTGTAATGTGTGTGGCTAAGGAAGACCAATCAAGGTCCAATTGGGAGCACGAATGAGAAGGTTGGTTAGAGTTTATCTCGTTTGCATATTTATATTATGTTCTAAAAAAAAAGCTGTTTTTAGTACTTTGAAATCCCATATAAGGATATTAGTACATTAATTCTGGTACTTTATTAATGATGTTATGGATTTTAACAATAATAATGAAGAGTTGTAGTGTTACGAATATCTCATGTGTTGCACATATTGCGTCTTCATTTGATTTTAGGTCTTTGTAGGGGCCCATTTTTTCACTACTAGATATCTCCCTTGGTTCACAAGAAGTCAAACACTAGATGGGTCTTGTGAACAAATATGTATACAATAGAATTGTCGTTGCATAGTTTAATTAATCAAGTAATCATGTTGTTTAATTATTGAATAATCTTTAATAAGTAAGATTAACTTTATGGATTTATGTTACAATAGCTAACTATCCTTAGGAAAGCTAAAATCAAATTTAAAATCATCTCGAATTAGGGGAATGCCAAAAACACTTTTGTTGAAAAGATGGTTGCATGTCAACTATAGCAAGTATAGAAGACATCGACACTAGAGTTTGAAACAATGGTTCGTGCCTTATGAAAAGAAGAATACAATAACTAATGCTTTAATTAAAGGTTAAAGAACCACCTCTCTAAGCTATAACATGCTCAGACCTTACTAATCAATTGTCAGAAAAGTGAACGAACATCAATACCCTTAAACCAGCTGGTGGTTGTTAGAGAAAAGCATCCAGTGCCTACGCCTTCAATATCCTCTAATGATCTCATTCTCACTACTTATAAATGGAGATTTTGTTGAAGAAGAAGCATACACAACATACAAGCACTAAGAATTCAACTTATATTGTAAGTGTTATTGTATTCTTGAATGATTAACATCAAAATCATTATAATCTTTACACACACATTTGAGACACCTTATGAGATACGAGAGTTATGAGAATCCTCCTTAGATATAAGAGGGGTTGTCGAGGAGCGTCATCCTTTCTAAGTTGGGACTTAGGTGAAACCACTTCAAGAGAGGTCTTGCATGTTGTGTTGTAGCCAAGTCCATGGGTAAACACTTACAAATTGTGTAAATCTTATAATAGATTAATACAAGATGGTTGAATTCAATTTTAAATAGATTAATGGTGGTTGAATTCAAAGGAAAGAACTTTAGGTAGGGGCATAGCCTAATTAGAGGGGTAAGCCTCTTAAAAAGGCACATCATGATTTACTTTCTACCATACTTATACTCTATTTAACTCCCTTATTCTACAGTCTTGGTGGCCTTAATTTTATTGTTCAGTGTCCTTAAGTTTGTTATATCGTATATAGTTTGTGTTTAAGTTTTCAAGTTCATTTATTTATGATCACTTTATTCGCTCCTCTAAGATGACTTAGCTTACTTGGGGCCAACAATTGGTGCCATAGCAAGTCTCACCTATTACAGCTTAACCGCCAAGTAAGTAAAGATCTATGTCTTCCTTGAGAATGGAAAAGATTAATTGAGATAGATCTTGGATCTGTACCTCCTTTATCATGTGGATTTAACTTTGCTCATTGAAATAAACTTATGAACATTTGGTCATTGGATCAAGATTACGTGTTGTAGAACATTAGGTCGATGGTCCAATCTAAATCATGCACACTATTAGCAAACTGAACACTAGCAAACTGAATACTTAGAGAAGCCTATTAACCAATACAACCTTAAGAACATCAAAAAGTGTAGAAAAATTACAATGCACGCTTAATGTTAAATTTTGTGCTTTAGATGCTAACGAGTTTAACAAAGTTTATGTTTGTGAAACAACTAAAGAAGTATAGGATACATTGGTGACCACACATGAAGGCACAACTCAAGCTAAAGAATCAAATATAGGCATATATGTACACCAATGTAAACTTTTCAAGGTGCTTCCCAATGAAGATGTCAAAGATATGTACATCAAATTCATTGACATTGTCAACAACATCAAGTATCTTGGAAAAATTTATTTAAATAAAGAGATGGTGAGGAAGTTTCTGAGAAGTGACTAAAGTCACCTTTAGGGAGCTAAGGTTATGGTCATTGAAAAGGCTAAGAACCTGAAGACCTTGAAGCTGGAAGATTTGATAAGAAAGCTCTTCACATATGAAATCCACATCCAGGAAGAGAAAGAAGAAACCTCATATAGAGATGTAACCTTTAAAGTAGGAGTTAAAGAACTTTAAAATTAAGATGACTTAGAATTTAAAGAATCAGAGGATGAGATTGTCATATTGGCTGAAGGATTTCGTAAAATGCTTAATAAAGACATTAACATCAAGAAGTTTTAGGGAGGTACATCCTCAAAAGGCAAAAAAGGCAAACAATTCTCCTCTTAGAATTGTAAAACTAACACAGTTATTTGCTTCGGTCGTACCCAACTTGGATATATGATGAAATACTACGTGTCCTTGAAAAAGAAAGCTAAAAAAAAGGAAGCCCGAGGGCAAAGACAGTAAGGCCATGATGGCCACATGGAGTGATAGTGACTCCAATTGCAATGAGACTGAAAAGGATGATATTGCCAACCTATACTCATGGCAAATGAAAAGGAATCAGAAGGTATGCCCAAAGTTTTAGGGTACCATAAATTAGTAGTCAATAGGATGAGGGCACATTTATTGAGCAGCTAGATCCCGCTTTTCAGAAATGTTTAGAGATTTTTAATTGAGGTTATCATGCACATTGTGAATGCTAAAGAAGAGTACATTTCTAAGATCAATTCCCTCATTGAAGAAATTTCTCTTTTAAAATATGAAAAAGAAAGTGTGCAAGATAAATATACTCATTACCATAGAAAATTCAAGTAATTAAAGGATGAGATTAAACAATTTGAACTCTTTGGTGAATTTTATTAGGAGTGGAATCACTCTGAAAAAGATTTTGGCACTCTCAAAGAAGAATTGCATATGTGGAAAAACAAAAAAGAGCATGTTTGTAAACTCAACTCTAAGCTAGTGATCAGCTTTATATATTTGAAAGTGAAACTGGAAGCCAAAAGCTTAGTGTGAGGACTTTCATAAATGTCTTTTAAAACTCTATAAGGTATAAGAAAACTTAAACAAATTCCAAAATCTTTCATGCTTTAAAGTTGTAAATGATGATAGATAGTTGTGGCTTAGAAAATTGGGTCATGCTAATATGCGCATAATTGAAAAATTATCAAATCATGATCTAGTAAGAGGTCTTGCCAAGTATAAGTATGATAAAGAGCAATTTTGCTGTGCATGTGTGAAAGATAAATAAGTTAAACCTTCATTTCAGCCCATGAAAATTGTTTCAACCATGAAGCCCCTTGAATTATTGCATATAGATTTATGTGGTCATGTGGAGTTGAGAAGTCTAAATGGCATCAAATATATATTTATTATAATTAGTAATTATTCCGCATTTATCTATGGGTTCAACATGAAAGATAGAACAAATACTTTTAAAGTATTTTTCAAGTATTGTAGACATGTGCAGAACACTCATGGACTGCTAGTTTAAGATATGAGAAGTGTTCACGGAATTGAGTCCAAAGGAGAATTTATTGAGTTATGTGATCATCTTGGAATATCATAAAACTTCTCAGCAATAAGGATTCTTCAATAAAACTGGGTTGTTGAGAGGAAGAACAACGTTTTAGAGAACATGACTAGTACAGTGTTGTGTAAAAATGATTTTCCAAAGTGCTTATGGGATAAAGATGTGAACACTTCCAACCATGTTCGGATAGGTGTTTGATCAAACTCGTCTTGAAGAAAACTCCCTATAAATTATTCAAGAAAAAGAAGCCAAAAATTCCAAACTTCAAGGTATTTGATTGTAAGTATTTTATACATAACAATGGCAAGGAAAACCTTAGAAAGTTTGATACAAGAAGTGATGAAGGCATCTTTATTGAATACTCTCAGCAAAACAGTAATAGTCCGAACCGAATTTGCATTAATTACTTACACTTAATCAAGTTTGATAAATAACTTATCACGTGTATTTCAATTCGGTGTTTAGAATTTATATGTTTTACAGGGTTCAAGTGGCATTAATGGCTTTACGTTTAAATTTTATAATATGCTCAGTTCATTATTTGTGATCAAAGTAAACAATAAGGGAATAATAAGAATTTAAAGGGAAAATTTTCAAAGAAATTATGAGATTTAATTTGTAAAATACTTATTTAAGTCTTAATATTTAGGTTAGAATAGTTCAAAATAATTGAGCAAAAGAATAGACTATTATACTTTCAATTAATGAGCCAATTAGTTAATTTAAAAAGGAGAACATACACCAACCAAAAAAAAAAAAACAAACAAATAAAAAAATTGAGAAAAATCAGTGCAAGGTCGGCTAAAGCAAGAGAAAAGAAGGGCAAAAAAAGGAAAAAGAAATGCAAAAAAAAACAATTAGTATAAAAGCTAAAATCCAAAATTAAATAGACAAAAACCTCCACACACCCATCTTTTCTTTCCTCTTCCCTTCCCCTGCCATGGCTCCTACTGCCCGACCTAGCTGCCAGCTGCTAGCTGCCGTTCTCACCACCCTCACCACGCCGGTCACCGCCACCTCGCCACCATCCTTTTTCTTCTTTCCTATTTATTTGGTTTTAAAGGTAAAACCCAAAATCCTTTTATACTCTTTATATGTATTTGATTTATTTTGGTAAATTGATAAAATTAATAAATTTGTTTGGGTAAGATGGATATTTAAAATTAATTGGAGGATTGAGTTTGGTTTCTTGAGACAATTGAGTGAAATTGAGGTATGGGTGGTGTGGATTGATGAGTATATGAAATTGAAGTGTGGGTGTAGGGATTTGATGCTTATGCTAATAATAAACATTATATGTAGTAAATTAGGGATTCTCTGCTTGAGTATTTGGATTGGAAGAATGAAAATGGAAAAGAATTTTGAATTTTCAGATTTTTCCAGAAATTTAAGAACTTTTTGCATTTCGAGAATTTTTGGGTTGAGCAAAAATTTTGAAAATCTTTTTCGATGATATTTGGTGATGTCTCAAAAATGTTCATGAATGAGTTATGAATTTTTGAATGAAACTGCCCTATTTAAGTACACAATTTTGTATCACTGTTTTAATTTTTGCGAGAAATGGGCTTGGAAGAAAATCTTGAAAATTGTACTGTAGAATATTCATAATATTTGATAATGTCTTGTAAAATTTCATGAATTTTAGCTGTGTACTTTATGAATTGTGAATTTTTGAATGAAAGTGCTATCGGTAGGAAAGCATGAAGTTGATGAGTAAAGTTACTAGGAGTGGATGAACTATAGGAGTAAATGCCTACATAAGTTTTCCTTGAATTCTATTTAGATGAGCAATAATTGGAGTGTTTTGCAATCCTTTTGAGAAAATTTGGTAGTTGAGATTGACTATAGATGGGCATAAAAGATGCACAAACATGAACCTTAACTTGATGGCGGTAAAGGAAAGATTGGTAAGGTTTAGAACTTTAATTTAAATGTGTATATTTGGGAACTTATAATCAAGTTATAAGTTAGGTTGAGTTCATTTTTCGGAAATAGATTTTGTATTATCAAGATTAAGAAGAGTCTTTCTTATTTGCTTGCCTTAGTGCTTAATTGGAAGAGGTGAAATAAGGAGTTTGGACTAGGTGCTTATAACCAGTTAAGCCGTTATTATAGCTAACTTATCAATCAAAAATATTCGTGGACTAAAAGCGAAATGTCAATTATGGTATAAAAGCTAGCAAATGAAAACTGATATTGTACTCAAATTTATGAAGAAAATATCTTGCTAATCCAAGATTGGGTAATGACAAAGCCCTATTGATATGAGCCAATTCATAAATTGTACCACTTAACCCTACCATTTTCATTGACAAAGGACTAAGTTACAAAGGTTAAGGATTGAAAAATTTGTAATGAGGTTGCTTAATATAATTAATTAAGTATTGAATTTTAAATAGCTAAGAAGATGTCAAGTATATAGTGCTCAGTTACTAAGATCATGACAATGAAGACTGCAGAACATTACTAACAATAAAAAGGTCCATTTGGAATAGAAGCGAAGCCATTGTTCCCATTTGTCGGGCCTGACGAATAATATTCTATAGGGAGGGAGAAAAATATTAAAATCAGGTAAGTTTACTGCCTGTACCCTTTAAAAGTTCACATGTTTTTCATAAGTATCAAAGCCTCATAATATATAAGTATTTAATGAATCATTTTCAAGTACTGCTTTGCCGCATAATCAAGTGGACCCACCAATTATCAATCATTAGGGCTTACGCCCTTCAATTCACCCGCGCGGTCACAAGCCAGGTATTCATTGGCCTGACAGGTGTACACCTATTCAATGATCGCAATATACATATGAGCTCATCAATTTGGGGTTCTACTTTCAGATAATAATCGGTAACAGTTTTATTGGGATTCTCTCTGTCCTTGATTTTGAACTAAAATGAATTGAAATGTGCGCGCTCACTGAAAATGAATTTCTTTCCTTTACAGTATAGGGGTAAACATATTGCGTTTTAACTCATTGCACAAATATTTTTGTGTTTTATGTTTTTAGGTAAATAAATTATAGAATTGTTACTTGTTCAGCACCAGGGAGGCAAGGAATAGCCAATGAAGTCTGGAGAAGCTCATAGTGGCATTTCGGGAAGTGAAAGGCCATCAAAACATAAGTTTGTGGGTTTCTGGAATTTTGTTGACTTGCATATTATAAACTATGCACTGTGTGGTAGCTAGGTAAGCTAAAGCGTGTTATAATACTTATGTTAAGTATGCCGTTTAAGCCTTATTCCTTTCGGAATGGCGGTAATGGCTTAACCATATTCTTTCAGACTATTAGCGACTAAAAGACTAATGATTAAGGTTAACAAGGTGATTACAAGTTAGGGCGGTACAGTTGTGGTATCAGAGCCAGGTTACCAGTCACTGTGGGCTATAGGGCGCTTGTGAGTTGTGTTGAACATGAGGTTGGTTATGAGTTATTGCGCACGAGTACCTATCAAGGTTTATCGTGTCCCAAGCTCTTTGTATCAAGGTCAATTACTAGTTAGGTATTATCTTAAGATCCCGCTGTTAACGAATAGAGAAGGGAAGCATTCAATTGACTCCCACTTACCCATTTATACTAGAGAAGCATAACAAGTTCAGAGTGACATTCAGTGATGTTTGGGTTGTGCATTCATTCTGCAAGGGTTACTTTCATTTAGAGGTTGTTCATACTTAACATTTGGATATGCAAATGTTTAACCCATGCACTAAGTACTCCATATGCAATTTCCTGTGTGCTTCATAAGGTATCAAGTTCTTCGATGCAAGGGAAAATGAATTTCATTAACATAATTTATGTTATGAGAAGCAACCAACAATAAACATGTTGGGGCTAGTAGCCTATGGTATTGTACTTGGTGTTATTTAGGTCATATAAAACTAGATAAAGCATATCATGCAAAGAGGTTAATTTGTCATGTCACTAATTTAATGATTCTGTGAATTTATGCGGACTGCCATATACTGGGTGGGCATGGAGACATTCCTACTTCAAATAGGGTTACAGCCATGAAGTTACTGATGTGATTGAGGGCAATTTAGGTATCAACTATCAATGGATATTACGACTTGGGGCCATTGATCACTGTTATATAAATAAACATCTTCTAATAGAGGTGACAATAAGTTGAAAAAAAGGGAGAGAGAGACGAAAAGAAAAACATTGAAAATCTATTGGAGGAGGATCCTTTGAGGCTCAAGATTGTGCAACATTTTTAAGGGTATCATGTATCCATAGACTTACTGTGGGGCTTAAACAAACTTTAAAATTGTATGAAAGTTACCAAAGGGGACCAAAGGAAAAAAAAAGGAACGAAGATATGCTATATATGTGCATGTATTTTGCGCTCTTGCATACCAAAAACTTTGGAGGTCATAATCAGTATTCTAGTTAATGAGTAGGCAGAATTTGTTAATATAATTTGGGGTGATTAATTACGCACGGAGGAATATAGTACAAGTAAAATAATTTTATTGGTTGAATGCATGGCATTTGTTGTTGGGGTATCACAACTCATGCTAGTAAGGAATTAGGAGTAACAACTCAAGTATATTGCTTGGACTCTAGGGTTATTAACAATGACTTTCTAAGATTAGCATGTCCTATTCGAGAATGAATTATCAAGAAAACTTAGGTCGAAAAAACAAAGGATCGTGGGGCTCTATAGAGGTTAAAAACTTGAGTGAATTCTTTATGAATATATCAAACCCATGTCATTTAATTGTTTGAGTCTATGCATTAATTTAAAGGAAACCATAGTAACCTGTGCCGACTAGCATTAGACGTTCCATTTGAGATACTATGGCAAAGTTATGCAACCTCTAGTATGTATTTGTAATCTCCATGATTACAACCAAGAGCTTCACTCCTATAGTAGAAGCTTACTTATAACCCCTTTTGAGTCATGTTAATCCCCATTGCTCTGTACAAGAACAATTGATTCCCTTAGCAACGTTGCATTGGATGTCTTTTCCACCATTGACCTTACTGATGACATTAATCCTTTTGTGAAATCATGATCACCAATTTATATGTGTCCCTTTTGGTTTAGCTAAGTATCCTTATCCAGCCGACTCCTTGAAATCCTTCCTTCAAATCACATGGCTTTTTCTTGCTCTTAATGAACCTTCATGTTCGATATTTCCTTTTGCTAGTACTCTTGAAACCATTACATTTAAAAGGGTGTAAAACCTCAAACTCTTTTTTTTCTTAATCCCCTCTATGGTTTCCAACTATATGTCCATTGGAGGTGTGACTTGAATGTAAGCGATGCACTTCTAAGTCCTTAAAGGTGAAGAACAAAGAAGAGATCACAGGTAGTGAAGAGAAGTGAGAGAGAAGTATGTTATGGTTTGCTAGCAAATAACGATAGAAGAAAAATAACCAAGGTTTTTGGATAAGATATTACCACCAAGAGTTGTAGAGGTCAACTTTTAGATCTAAGATATCATCACCCAAAAGATCATAAAAGCCTCTTGAACACCATCGTGGTGAGCTAAACTAAAGATAAGCAAGAGAGAGATTTTGAGGAAGTTTAAAACTCAACTAATTCACCATTCACTAAGTGCCTATAACCTTCAAACCTTTCCCCCATATAAAGGAGTCTATTACAATCATTTTACAATTGGCCATGGGAAAGGGGAGGAACAAAAAGCAAATCAAGTATAAAAGCAAAAAGTAGGCGCTGACAATTACTTTTCAGTGTAGCAGGCTCAAACTTTAACAGCCATATCTACAAAAATACATGCCTAAATCTAGTCATTCAAAATCCTAAGGCAAGCCTAAATGTCTATTTTTAGATACGCCCTCATAGAGCCTCAGATTCCTAGTTGTTTGAAAGATATTCCTTGTGAAAGCCACCTAGTCCTCTGCTGGAATAGTTAAGACACCTTCTGATCTTTCACTCCTTTTTGGCACCCAAACATTGAATTTGGCCTTGAATTCTTTGGCTATCTATAAATCCCACTGCAAAATGAACCAGACAGTAAAATTCAAGTTCCTAAGTGGGTTAAAGATTAGGGGAAATGGATCCATAAAAAAACAGGTTACGTTCTAAACCAACTAGGCAGCTTGTATAGTTTAGCTTTAGAGGTTCATTTGAGGGGGCAAATGAAGTAAGAATGACTTGAAATTGCTTTGTTAAAAATAGAACTTCCTGAAATTAAATACCATGGCATAATATTGAACCTAAGTCACCTATTGGTTAGCAATCGAGGTCAAAAAGGTGATGCTCATGCTGTGCAGACCTGAGTAAGAGTACCCTTGGCCTTCTTGGTTTTTCATTATTACTTGGAGCATCTCTTGGACATCTTTAGACTCTGGTATCTTATGGGCATGCCCCTTATGATGACCCCCATAGGTGCATCAATAAGAGAACTCTATTCCCTCATCTATCACCTTCTTACTAGTGTTCCTAAAAAATTTATGTGCTATAAACTTGGGACTTACCCTCGGCTGTTTAATCCATGTGAACAAATTAGGGATTATTATTATTTCTAGTTTTGTCAGCACATAGATCATCATGTGGGTTCTCATCTAACTAGAGAAAGATACATTTATAAAAGTCTTTGTTCCATTTAGCGGTCCTCAGGTTTATTTTCCATTTAACCTGTAAGTTCAACTAAGTTTTTGTTTATGTCATCTCTAATTGTATTGACCCACAATCACGTGAACATCTTGACCTTTGGATAGAACTAATGTAGGGAAAAAAAAACAAGAAAGGAAAGGGGGGAAGAAGAAAGAAATACTTTTATATGATAGGATAGCCTAAAGACTCTATTTTAGATCAACACCATTTACATTCTATCCCTTGTAGATGGTGATGTTTAATATGATTTTTAGCTATTTGATCAACAACTACAACTATCTATTCTTAGCATTTGTTTTACTCCTAAATCAAATTAATTATCTTATCTTTTCTGATATAACCAACCTTCAGAAATATTTGATTGTTAATACCACCGATTGCTAGATTGTTCGTGCTTGGAGTCCTTTTGTTTCATTCATTATGGGAATACTTCCTTTGCTTATCATTCCATACTCTACCTCCCATTCTTCGAAATAATGGGATTACTTCCCTGTTAATTTCAACTCATTGATATAGCTTCCCATTGGTCATTTATGTTTTAATTATTAGCATTCTTTCTTTATCATCTCATAACTTCTTAATCCAAATCATTTACTTGACAATTTTTTATTGGCATTCACAGCTACAAAATAAAACTTGTCTTGTATTATTGACGCTCCTTCCAATAACACACCTCACCTTTAATCTCATGAAGTACAAGTGTCATTCTCTTGGGTATGGAAAAAAGAAAAAAAAAACACCTTTACAATTCACCTGATAGAAACTCACCTTTAAAAGAAAAAAAGGTGCCAAAGCCTTATGAATTCTCCAAAACACTCATGATTTCCTTCTCGCATAACCTAACTTGTATGTGAATCTTATTACTTTCAACTGATAGACCCCTTCTCAATTAAATGCACTCTTTGTCAACTTAGTAAACTTTTTTCTTCAGTCTCGAAGGATCGTTGGAACCCTGTTACTCTTGATCACTATAAACCCCCTTTCCATTTCATCAAAAATGTTCTTGTGCATAAAGCCTTGCTTGGCTCTGCCTCACACTCATATGTTTGTACAACCCATTTGGAATAAAATATACAATACGATCTCCATTGAGGAAGAGAAATATTTGACCACCTTGATCCTATCATCTATTCCTAAAACCAATGGTAAACTCATTTTATTTCTTATGCATAATGATGCTATCCTTAATATCATCTTCTTGAACTTTATTCATTGTGTGTAAATGCCATGAACGACCAGGTAAGCTCATTCGCCACCGGTTGCCTTCAAAGTCTTCCTTTCATCCCCCTTATGTTAATGTGCGTGTATGCATAGTTTGCATTATATTCTCTTTGAGCCCTGTCGCATTTATAGTTGTTCAATAAGTTTCATGCTAATCCTTTCACTTGTTAGATGTTAGCATTTTATATCTACTCTTGAGAATCAAGATTCCTTTGATGACACACTTATCACTACCCTGGTTGCAACCATTCTTCATAACCACTTTTTCTTTTATCCATATGTTGGCTATGATTTTGAAGCTGATGGAAATTTTATCATACGTATTGTTAGTCCTCTTAGGTACTTATAAGTTCACCACTTTGTACTTGTCAAATATACCATTTACCACCTTCCTACAAAGTCATAAGAGACTCTTGGCATATGGGAAGACCTTAAGTACATAAAGGTAATGAGGAATTCCCTGTGTTTAGTCAATCAAACAAGTTATAAGTATACTCGCTCCAAAACTATACAATCATAAGAGCATCAAGACTCAAAACTGGGGTCATAAAATGTGATGTTAGATGAAATCAAAGTAACTTAGGGGCTCAACATTTATTAGGCAAAATAGCATTAGAGCTCAATCCTATAGGCAAGTGAGAATAGTACTAAAGTTATACTTTATTCTAGATTGCCAAGCACCTCACTCTAACCACTGGTTATATCTGCAACTTCCCAAATTCTCTGGAAGATGTCTAGCCCAAAGCAGGAAAGGATATATAGGAATTGTCAAGGATTATGAATAATATAACATGCAAACAAATGCTTAAGCACAAAAGCAAGCAGGTTAATAAACTTGTATCTCTAGCCTATGGTCACCTTCCTAATTATATTCACTTGAAGGTTACCAAGACAATCATGTTGAACATGACAACTGAATTTACTCCAATTATTTCAGATGAACTTATTTCAAATTTCAAGTTTCAAGGATGAAACTTATTTTAAGGGGGGAAGACTGTAATAGCCCGAACCTAATTTGCATTAATTACTTGCACTTAATCAAGTTTGATAAATAATTGAGCACATGTATTTCAATTCGATGTTTAGAATTTATATGTTTTACAGGGTTCAAGAGAGCATCAATGGCTTCACGTTTAAATATTATAATATGCCTAGTTAATTGTTTGTGATCAAATTAAACAATAGGGTAATAATAAGAATTTAAAGGGAAAGTGTTCAAACAAATTATGATATTTAATTTGTAAAATACTTAATTAAGTCTTAATATTTTGGTTAGAATAGTTCAAAATAATTGAGCAAATGAATAAGCTATTATACTTTCAATTAATGAACTAATGAGTTAATTTAAAAAGGATAACGCACGTCAACAAAAAAACAAACAAACAAAAAAATTAAGAAAAATCAGCACAAGGTCGGCTAAAGCAAGAGAAAAGAAGGGAGAAGAAAAGGAAAAAGAAATGCAAAAAAAAAAAATTAGTATAAAAGCTAAAATCCCAAAGTAAATAGACAAAAACTCTCACACACCCATCTTCTTTTTCCTCTTCCCTTCCCTTGCCATGGCTCCTACTGCCTGACCCAGCTGCTGGCCGCCAGCCGCTGTTCTCATCGCCCTCAGGACACCGGTCGTCACCACTTCACCACCACCCTTTTTCTTCTTCCCTATTTATTTAGTTTAAAAGGTAAAACCAAAAATCCTTTTATACTCTTTATATGTATTTGATTTCTTCTGGTAAATTGATAAAATTAATGAATTTGTTTGGGTTAGATGGATATTTAAAGTTAAGTAGAGGATTCAGTTTGGTTTCTTCAGACAATTGAGTGAAATTGAAGTATGAGTAGTGTGGATTGATGAATATATGAAATTGAAGTGTGGGTGGTAGGGATTTGATGCTTATGCTAATATTGAACATTATATGTAGCAAATTAAGGATTCCCTACTTGAGTGTCTGGATTGGAAGAATGAAAATGGAAAAGAATTTTGAATTTTCAGACTTTTCTAGAAATTCAAGAACTTTTTGCATTTTCGAGAATTTTTGAGTTGAGCAAAAAGTTTGAAAATTTTACTGTAGATTC
>NCQV01074460.1:1838-16328 GCA_002740545.1 Lophocereus schottii | reverse complement strand
TAAATGCTTTGGAGCGATAACGTTTTTACGAAACTCAAAACTAAATTTCTGTAATGTTACGGAAAACAAAATAAATTACTTAAATTAGACTTGTTAGGGCCTACTATCAATTCTTCTGAAATTTTTGTTAATCAATTAAATAAACAAATAAAATCCGAAATGCCAAGTTAGGACTGAAACAAATTTTCCCCATCAGGGTGAATAAATGCGATAAATAATTGTGAGAAAAAAATCATGAACATGAGGTAATTAAATAAATAAACATAATTAAATAATTTAGGGTTGGGCTATAACAAATATGGACATTGGGAGTGCTATGGAGCGGCACACTGATATGGATGAGGGGGAGGGCAGCAATAATAGGAACCTCAAAAGATGCACTGAGCGAGATGGCGACTTGTAAGTGTTTCCCGAATTTCTTGTGTCAAACAGTCCATTATTATGCTTTTCATGAGTTCTTTAATAATTTTGTAAATATGTTTTCATATGTACATGTACGATGCTATTAAAGGTTTTGGCACCACTAGCATGTAGTGTGTACTATTGTTGAATGCTTCGGGAGTAAGTACCCTGGAGCTTGGGCAAGTTGGGGTGAAGTTCCTTCTTCTCAACAGGATCTGTGGTTTAATGAATTCAAGGTGAGTGAACAATTTTTAGACATTATTTTGGAAAACATTGTGGAGTGTATGGTTGGACATTTTATATAAATGTTGGGGAGAATGAGCTGGTTGTTATGGCTCGTACAAGCATGAATATGAATTCTATGTGTACTAAGTTAAATCATTTCATTTGTACATGAGCATTAGAATCACATGCAAACACCAATAGGTAAAGTGATGTAAAGTGTACTAAAGTCTGCCTCAATTTAATTGTATGCAACTGTTTTCTTGCAAATCCTGGCCAAAAAAGGTAGTCTCCTTAAGTAATTTTATGGTGAAGTATATACCATATTTGTTGATTGTTGATTCTTTTAGACAACAAATGCATAGTCTAGTTAGCAAATATATGACCATATAATTAGTGCAAGCATAATTGCACTTGCTGCCTGGACTAATCGATGCTGCTGCCTGGAAATTCTGCCTGTTGCCAGGTTCGTGGGTTGCTGCCGTGTTGTACAATAAACACACATATGAAACTACCAGGTTGTTCAGCAGGCCAACACATGAAAATGCTCTATAATTGACAGTTTTTAGGTATAAACTATCCAAAACAGGAAGAATATATAGGTGATCTCAAATATTTATGAAGTCTCTCTGTGGGATTAATGTGTACACAAATGATGTGAAAGTAGAAAGTAATGTTCATTTATTCTGTCCGTGCCTGTGGTTAATTTTAAATTCCATAAGCTGTTCACCTACAATGTTTGTCTTTGAATATTTGAATTACAAGTTGTTTCATGCAGAAACAATATTATTGGGATCCCGAGCATGAACAACAAATTAGAAGGAACTTTGAGCTCAGGGGAGCTAAGCGACTTGGAGACATGTTCTCTAGAGCTCGCAAAAAGAAGGAGAAGCCTTCTTTCGTCTCCCCAAACAGCTATGAGATGCTTCAAAAGTATTGGAAAACTCTTGAATTCTAGAAATTGATCGAGCTGAATTAGAAAAATCACAATAGCGACCCAAATGGTGATGACCCTTCCAAGCACACATGCAGTGCACGACCTATGCCTTGCCAGGTGGAGAAGACTAGTAACATTTGCAATCAATTTTCCACTCTTAGTATGCCCATCTTATGCAATTCATGTTTATTGTTCTTATATTTTAATACTTATAGACTGCCCAAAATAATGGTGACGAGCCTACTAATATTGTACTCTTCTCGGATACCCACCAAAGTCGGGACCCCAAGATGAAAGGAAAATGGGTGGATGGCAAGTCACAACGGAGAGCAGTAATCCCTTAATGACATCTAATTAATGATGTTAGTAGTAGTATGTATACATATGATTTATAAACATCTACTTGGAATTAACTGAAGATCCTAAATGGATTTGAGTGTTAGCACCTGAATAGTAGAACCTTTCGTCGTAGTTGTGCACTTATCTATGTATGGTGTTGTAGATTTGGACTCTGCAGTTGAGGAAAATTATATTATGTGGTTTTTTAATCTCATTAATGGAGCTTAGAAAAAGTTGTTGCCAAACACTTGATGTTGTGCAATTTTGATTATGTGTTTAAGGAAATCTAGAAAGAACAAAAAACATGTCATTATTTATATATAATGTCTAGATATTGCTCCGTCGCTTTGGTAGCCCCTTTATATTCAATATATGGACTTGGCCAATTCATCGCTTTGGGAGCCCCTTTATGTTCAATATATGGACTTGGCCAATTCCCTACAAATGCGTGAGGATGTATTCTTGCACAGAACCCTCATGTAGACAAAGAGATGTTTTGGTTATTTTTGAAGTTTCAATGCAATATGTAAATTTCAAAGACTTGTAATTGTAGGATACTTTATGTGTTGCGATTTTCAAGAGGAGTATAGGAACTCCCATCCATCAACTGATGATAGTTCACAGGGCCCTGCCCTTTTATAGAGGGACATGTGGGTTCGAGTGAACCAAGAATCAAATGGCCATGTCTATGGTTTTGGCTCCAAGAGTTCCTAACTGAAGAGCATAGCACGACTTTAAGTCTCTACTCAGTCATCTTCTATCAAAAACTATGACACCCGCGAGATGGTGATGCATTTTAATGAAAGTATGTCTAATCAAGTGGAGAGGAAAAGTAGAGAAGCACTTCTCAAGAAAGTTGACTATTTAGCAGATGCAAGGAAAACAGATAAGGGCAAAATGAAGATGATGCAGTACTTCATTTAATGTCATACATCCTGGCCTTCTAACGAGCCACCTCCCCATATTTTGTCATCAGATGACGAGGATGATAGCGATGGCACACCTCTAAATGGGATAATCAAGGTGGTGCGGTTGGTGATGCTAGTGGAGATGCTTCTTGAACCTTCCCTTGGTGATGGTAGTGGATAGAGATGCCTCTTGAACCTCCCCCCCTTCCCAATGAGTGATTTGTGATGCCTCTTGAACCTCCCCCTACTCCCAGTGAGTGATTTGTGATGAAAATGGCTGAGGTTTAGGTTAGATTTGAAGTATGCAATTTGTTTGTTGGATATGCCTGTGGTGCATGCAGTAGTTGTAGAATAATATAATGTTACTAAGTATGCTTTGTTTGGGTGTTGAACAAGTTGGGGATTTCGAACATGTAAGGTGGATGTGTAAATTATGAACTTTGTCCAGATACAGTAGCTTAGTGATGCAATAATGATCTGGATTAATAATTTGTAATATTAATTGGTAACATTGCAGTGTAGCTGGACTTTTCCCCTGAATTTTAATATATCTATGGAAAAAGCATCGGACTTTCCGTCTTATTTTGTAAATGTGACAGGTAGTTCCATCCAAAATTTCTTCATCAATTATGCCTCCCAACTTGTGAACGGGTTGTAGCTAGACCCCAGAACAAGGATTGATGGACCAGTTTTCTGTCAATCCTTGTTAACATCCGTCCTTTCTTTCATCACGGTGACTGTCAATACTATTGCAACGGGCTGACAATCTATTGATTAATCACCGTTGAAAATTTTTGCAGATACCAAGGGGAATTACATATCAAGGAGATAAATTTCTACGTATCGTATTTTGTCACTATACTCGCCGATCAACTTACTTTCCGTCGATTTATGCCAAAAATTCCATCAATTTTCCAGTCACTCTACTGCGATTTTCTTGTAGTGAATCCCTAAAGTCTTGCAAATATTGATTCTCGGAAGCAATCATCCCACGGAACTCATCATGCTGCTCCTGAATAAAGGCACAGAGGGTTGTATGCTCATACTAGACATAAGCTTGTACGGAGAGTTGTTCCTCTTAGATAGAACAAAAGGGTGGCATGGATATCACCGTAGTCTTAGGAACAGGAAGGCCGGGATGAACTATAGGCTCCTAAATATCATTGTGGAGGAGGAGCAGGAGGTGCTAGGTGAACTAACTCTGCATCATCCGGCATATATGAAAAATTATTCGGGTTTAAAAGGGTAGTACAGTCAACATTGGGAAGAGGCATAAGCCTATTTCTAGGATAAATCCAACAAATCCTACCGCCCTCTATTGTATAGAATTTCATTTGTTCAAAGGTGACCAAGGCCAATATCTCTGAACCTAACATTCGATCAACACAGTTAGACTCAATACCAACCGACCAAGCTATAGGGATCATAAGGCCTCCAATCACTATTCTCTTAGCAGAACTAGTACCTGCACTCAATAGTTGACGGGCAACAAATAAACTAGGGTCAATTCGTGCCCCTTTTAGCATGTCATACAAGAAACATAGCTCGGATAGATGAGGTACATTCAACTGTCCCCCCGAGCAAACAAACCACAACCAGGGACATGTTGGGCTACTCTAATACGGGGGTTTCGAATAATAGTGTCCTTGGAGTGACAAGCATCATGTTGGTAACTACCGGATAAGGTGTACCAAAAGGCATAAGGGTTGAACTCCCTTGGCACATGTTGTCGGTCTAAATCTACACTAGCTGAAAAACTGAATATGCTATTAAAAGCACTCAAATTTAGCTCATAAAAGTCCTTGTTCAAATAAAATGAGACATAACCCTCTTGACATTGAGGTCCACTCGTGACTTCAACATGCAATGTACTCAAGAATTCCAAAGTAAGTTCACGATATTTATGGTCTCGAGTCTTAATAAATTTACCCATACCCCCACAAGCAAACAACTAATGAATATCATCTACCAAACCCAATCTAGTTAATAAATCCTCATCAAAATATCATGTAGCGATAACAAGTTTGCTACTCAAAGCATTATATCTAGTAATATGTTCTGGATATTTAAACCACGTGGGTTAGGCAAATTATCTTAATCTCGTGCATTAGTTGAGGTTAGAAAAACTCATTGGGGAGCTTGACTTGATGGCCCCGCTCCTGGAGTAGTCCTCATTCTCTTCTTAGGTGACAAGGATGGAATATGGATGGGTTTAGGTGCCTGAAAATCCTAACTATGAAGAAAATGGATGAGAAGGGTACTAAAATGAAAATTTTCTGCAAATAAAAGATATTGGGGAAGAATTATGGAAGAAAAGATGAAAATTTAGAAGATTATATGGCGTAACAGAAGTGTTTGAACAATGTGGGAGAAAATGGTTATAGGTAGAGATTAATAGAGAGAAAGAAGAGTAGAAAAGGGAAATTTGAAGGAGATTCGGAAAATAGTTGAAGAAATTAGGAAACATGGAAGAAATTTGATGGAAAATGGTTAAAAATTAAAGGTGGGAGGGTGGGTGCTGATGGAGTTGGTAGAGATAGAAGGAGAGAGTTTAGAGAGAGAAAGAGCTAAGGTTGAAGATGAATGAGTGAAATGTCAAGTCAAAGGGCGTGAAAAACCCTTGATCGCGAATAAGCAAGCTTGCTACAGACCAGGGTAAGCACCACAGACGGTGCGTGGTTGGGTCTGTTCTAATTTTTTTTTTTTTGGATTTCTGGACAAGGGCTCCACTAACCGAATCAAACACCACTAGGGGTCCGTGGAAGTTTTTTTTAAGAGCCTCTAAAACTCTCTTATTACTTTTTTTCGATATTTCTTTTTTTTCCCCTTCTTTTTTCTCTCGTTTTTTTTTTCTTTCTATTTTTTTCTACTCTCTATTTTTTATCCCTTTTTCTCAAAATAAGAAATGCACTATATACAATTAAAAAAAACTAGTAAAGGGAAAACTTGGGTTGCCTATCAAGAAACGCTCTTTTAAGGTCGAGAGCTTGACTTTCACTTTTATGTTAGCTCAAAGTCAGAAAGAGTATGGGTAGAGGGCTTCTCAATTGGCTCCCCGACATCTTCGAACTTCCTTTTATCATGGACCACGAAGTAGCGCCAAATAGCGCAACTCATATGCAAAACGAACTTTAATGTGCTCCATCAGATGGGCCACTAAGAAACTCAACTTCTAGGTCAAAATCATACTCAATACCATCCATAGGATTTGACGCTATTCGTATACAAAACAAACTTTTAATATGCTCCATTAGACGGGCCATTAGCAAACTCAATTCCTAGGTCAAAATCATACTTAACAACATCCATAGGAGGCAAAGATAGCAACACTTGATCAAACCTGCAATAATTGCTCATAGAACACTCATTAGTAGCATAAGGCTCATCCTTGGTTACGCTAGGTGGCACAAGTGCATCAAATTCCGCCTTAACATACTTAAGGTTAGGGCCTTTAGTGTCAACAGAATCAAACACAAAAGGGCCAGTACGACACAAATCATCATACAACTCAATCTCATGCAAATTTATCTCTTCTTCATAAGCAAATGAAGAAGAGGAAAAATCTCACTCTTTAAATAAAGTAAACTCAACATGACTAACTGCCCACTTTTCACATCTACCTTGTAACCAGAAGTGGCTAAGAAAGGTCTTTCTAGAATAATCTGGGCATATGCATCTTTAGCCATATCTAGGACGATAAAGTCATCCAGCACATAAAAATCACCTACTTTTACGGGAACATCCCTCCAAATACCCAAAGGGCACTTCATGGAACCATCCGTGAATTGGAGTGAAATAGGTGTTAGTTGCAACTGTCCTAAGTCAAGCTTTTGAAAAATGGCTACAAAAATGTTTGAGATCTGCGACAGAATCTCCGACGGAAAAATTACTAAATTCTGACGGAAAACTCAATCTCCGACGGAAATTACGACGGACAGATGCCCATCGGGAGTTAGCTCATCGCAGATTACATTCCGACGGCTTCCGAAGGCATCCGATGGCTTTTCCAACGGAATAACCCGTCGGAAATTCCGTCGGTCAATTTTTTAGGACTGCAGAATTTTGGAGGAGAGAGGAGATTTCCGACGAGATTTCCAACGAAAATTTCCATGGGAAATCTCGTCGGAAATCTTCCCTCTCCTTCAAAAAAAATTTTGGCTCGGAAAAAAAATTTTGGCTCTAAAAAAAATTTATATATTACTTAAATATAAAACAACTACCACAAACACCATATATTACCTATATTATGGTTACAAAATATGAATTTTCGTGTCTGAAAATTAAATGTGCTAAAGTAGAAATTATTTATAACATCCACAATTGCAGTTTGAGTGTACTTCTCTCATTTCTTGTGTGCTCCTTCGGAAATTTGTCAAAAATAAAACAAATCATATAAAAAATTAAACATACCTCAAAAAACATACACTTCACATACTTGCAAAAAATTAATATACAACACAAATCAAACAAAAAATAAATATATATTTAGCAAACTTAAATTATTCACTAAAACAAAACACATTACACATGTTTAACATACTTCAACATTTTATGATGATTATATAATTATTATAGATGTACATACTTAATATATTTTGTTCCACTTATTCAAATAAATATACTTCACAAATTAAATAAAAAATTAACATAATTCACAACCATATTTTACGGGAAAAAAAATAAATAAACCATACAAACATACTTCAAAATTAAATTTCACAAAATTTAACAACACATACTAAATTAATATATATTTCAAAACACAGCAATTCCACTAACCTTTAAAAACTTGAAAAACAAAACGGACTACCGGCGACACTGGCGATGGCAGCGGTGGCCGCGGCACTCTTTAACCCATTCACAACAACTTAACCACCATAAAAAACTCAATTAACTTAAATATTTCAATTTCAAAAAGCAAATTAACTCAAAACAGATGCATTACCGTTAAATTATAAGGGACGGCAATAATTTTTTACGATCACCGGCCACCGGAAACTAAGAACATCTCCCTCTTTCTCTCTCTTCCTTGCTCCTTGCTCCCCCTCTCTCGCTTTCTCTCTCTTCGCGGTTGAAATGAAACCCGAAAATCTCTCCCTCTCTCACTGAACAACCTAAATCGAGATCCAAAATTTTTTGAAAAGACGGAAATCCGTCAGAATTTCCATCGGAATTTCCGTCGGAAATTTGAATTTCTGTCGGAATCCAACGGTGTTTCCCTCGGAAAATCTGACATCCTCCATCAGGTACCGACGCCATCGCTTTTTCCGTTGGAGATGAGTGTCGTTTTTGTAGTGAATAGAAAAGCCACCTGGATCTTTGAATTGAGGGAAAAACTCTTTGGGAACCTCTAGACTGCTCTCCTCTCCAAAGGTTATAATGTCAAGCTTATCACTTTGTTCCTCACTCACAGCTTTGTGCACCTCTCCACCCTCAGAACCCTCTAATGCCCCTCTTAAAATGACACAGTTACACTGCTCATGAGGATTATGCTCTGGCTTACTAGGAAGTCTACCTAGGGATATAGATGAAGAGGTAGCTTGTTGGGCAATTTGAGCTTTCAACATCTTGTTATGACTACTAAGCACATCAACCTTGAGGCTAATTACTTAATATATGCATCTTGCTTTTGTTACAATAAAAGCATACTTCACATTATGGTCTAAATTAGATTTTTGAGGTGCTTATTGGGGATAGGGTGAACTTTGAAATCCAAGTGGTGGTCTCGCATTCGATTAAGGCATAAAAGGGGCCCGAAGTGCATATATTGGAAAACGGGTCATTGCTCTGTTTTGGATTGAAATTATTGACATAGTTGACCTAGTCACTAGCATCTTAGGCAAATGAACTCCCAATTTAACAATTCACTGTCAAATGGTCAACAGAACCATATATTTCACATAATGGGGAAGGGGCCTTTGAGCTAACATTAGAATTCAATTGTTCCAACCTTTGGGACATAGCATTTACTTTAGCATTTAGTAAAGTAATAGCATCAAGCTTTTACTTACCTCCAACGCTCTTGGGTTGGCCACTCTCGTTGGACCATTGGTAGTTACTGAGCGTCATCTCGTTAATTAGGTTGTAGACCTCATTTTCCATCTTGTTATCAACGTGCCACCTGCTGCCGCATCTACAGTAGACCTTATCGATTGAGTAACCCCATTGTAGAAGGTTTGCACAATTATCCATCACTAGAGTCCATGATGTGGGCATATCCGTAGTAAGTTTTTAAAACGCTCCCAAGATTCATAGAGCGGCTCATCTTCCCTTTGAGCAAACATGGTGATTTGATTTCTTAGACTCGTCATCTTGCTAAGTGGAAACAACTTTACATGGAAAGCCTTGGTGACCTCATCCCATGTAGTGATCAACCCCGAAGGCAATGAGTAAAGCCACGCCATGCCTTCTCCCTTAACGAGAATGAAAATAACTGAGGTCGGATGGCATCACTAGAAACTCCGTTGAGTTTCAAAGTGCCACACACCTCGAACAATCGAAGGTTTTTTTACCTCGAACAAAAGCTCCTTTCTATCTTGGGATCAAATTTGAAGTGGACTTCGCATAGAAGGGCAGAAGTCCTACAAAAACACCACAAACTTTACCAATGCAAATCAAATAAGAAAAGAAATACTTAGTCAATTTTCTGAACTAACACAATATTTGACGAATTTAGCCCTCGGTAACGGCGCCAAAAACTTGACAGGCCTGCATGCACACGAGTGTTGTAGCTTTGCTAAAATGTCATTCCCACAGGGACCAACACAATCCATTGAGTTTATCCTTTGTAAAATGCTAAGCAAGTATAAATTAATTTTAGGGAATTTCCTAAATAAATAAATCTATCACTGGCTTTAGAATTCTATCAATTAAAAATGTATTGGGATTTGTTTCATCGATTTTAACCCGAATCTAATAAATAATGTCTATGATTACTCTAATTTGGATGAAGCAAAGGATGACAAACATATAATATTCAATCCTTTCTTTCAAAATGAATTGAACTATCTTGACTAGGCATGCTACCATTCTATCAAAGGGGGTTTTGATTTAGTCTAAAATTTAGAATCTACGTTGCTAAATTTCCTCTCAACAAGCGGCCTTATCTCAAAAGCAACTATGTTAAGTCCACACTTGCTGATATAATAGCAAATTTCTTCTTTCAGTACTTCATCCAACTATTTGATATTTGCAAGTTAATTTAGCCAAAACTACTAACGACATTCATTCACAAGATAGATTGAATCATTCCAAAGAAGAATAAGCATCTTATTGATGAAGATTAAGGATCCATGTTCCTAACTTGGCTGTCAAATCCCAAGACTAGAGAAACTACTCACTCATGATGATTAAAAGTAAACACAATTGTTCAATAAAGAAAAGCAACCAAACAAAACTAATCTACTGAGTTTAAAGAACAAGGGAAGAGAAAACTTACTAATAATGGAATTTCATGGCAATTTGTTCAATCTTCAAGCCTCCAAATTTAAGCAATCCTTCTTCTAATCCTCTTTTTACTCCAAAAAGTGATAAACATTACAAAACTACTAAGATATTTCTAAAAAGATAGTTTGGGGTTTTTTTAGGCGGTCGAGCATCTCTTCAAATAGCAGTCACCCTTGATAATCAGTCGCAAAAGCCAAGGAAAACAAAGAGTTACTGCAGTTTCAGGCTAGCCACGGACTGTGGCCACCACCGCGGATGGTCCATAGGGGTCTTTAACTTAGAGTTCTCTTATTCTTCTCTTTTTTTTTTTATGGGCATGGTGACTAGGGGCGTCTGCGGTGAGTCATATACTTGACTTTTAAGAGTCAATCCTTGATTAATATGGTCTTAAAACATGCAAAAGTCATCAAAGCACTATCCAAGTGTAAAATGGGATTTTTGGGGTATAAACTAAGCATAAAACTCAAGAATCCCCTAAAAACGCATCAAAATGACCCTAAAATAATATGCTCTATGGGAACTTATTGTTTCCCATTGGAACCTTCAAATGAAGTCTCCTAAGAATTAATTCTTCCCTTGCTTGAATTTGGTAAGGTAAATACATCTCCCTTTTTCTTTGCAACTCATAGTGAAGTGACTAACAAATCATTTGGCTAGCTCATTCAACTATGTGACGCTACCTAAGGGAAGGCCATTGAACCTTTTTTGCACTACTCCCTTAAGGGTGGCTGAGAACTAGCGGTAATAAGTGACATCGTCTACATCTTGGATGTATATCGACACTTTATAAATGGCAAGATGTTCTTTAGAATTTGTTGTTCCATCAAAGAGCTCCAAGCTTAGGGCTTTGACTTGCTATTTCATGATTTCCTTTGTGAAATAAAGGAAGGGCTGGAAGGACTCAATGCGGTGTTGACCCTTAGGCTCGGGTAGTGGTAGCAGCCTAGCCACTTCCACTAAAGATTGACTCTTTTAGTGCTCAAACCTTGATGGGGTGCGTCTTTGTCGGGGTGATGGTATGTGGTTCTTCTTTAGTAATTGCTCACAACCCCTGGTAATTATGTGCTCTAATTTCTTGATATTTATTATCCTTGTTCATTTCTAGGTGAGACATCATGGCAGGAGCGATCAAGAGTGCACCCCTGGATGATTAGTCGTAGAAAACATGGTGTCTACTTTCTACCATGGGATTAGTTGTGATTTGACTTTTCCTCATTGTGAGAGAGTAAGGTATCTTCTTGGTTTGTAAATCATGCTAACGTGTACCATTAGAAGCATAAGGGGTTGACATAGCACAAGAGATGGCTATTTTCTTATTAGCTTATTGTAAGGATCTCTTTGCATCAGTTATTGCTCTGGCATCACCATCCTTCTTGCGCTTGGTACTTAGTGCACTAGGTTGATTAGTCATAATTAGTCGTGAGTTGTTAGGAAGTGCTCCTCATGGAATATAGCTGAAGGGATGACCCTATAAAGGGGCTGAGGATACCCATAGGTAACAGCTTAGCGGAAGGTGGTGATCGGGTTTAACTTGTGCTTGGGGACTTGCTCAAGTACGACATTCTTCATGGTCTTGAATAGGTTCTTGAGAGTGATGGCTTACCCTTCACGTTCACGAGGCTGAATGGTAGTAGAGTGATAAGAAGGTTCAATGTGATCAGGGAGCTATTACAGGCTTAGGAGGACAATTAATGGGGTTCTTTGTCATATTTGAGCAAGACCAACTAATAGCTACCATGGGCTACCAGTATTCCCCACAACCGCCATCAAACTATTTTCAAGAAAAACTGAGTGATGATATAGAAGACTGGGATTATTCCACAGCAGCTTCACTGGTCCCTCAACGCTCCTCACGTACTCTTCTCCTGAGCTGCACAAAGCTGATACCCTAAGGTGGATTGTGAAGAACATCCCACCGACACCCAAGTCAAGATCTGATAGAGATGAATATGATGATTGACAAATATGGAAACTTTGAAGATGGAACCCTTAGTGGATAAAGGTGTGATATCTAGAGAGAAAATGAATAAATTTCTTAGGATTATGATTGCTATGATGTGACAGCTTGTTAGCTCATTTTGGCTTAGGAATTAACATCTTGGTAAGTATGTATACATAGACCTAGTAATAAGGGTAGTAAAGTAACGATACTGTAATTTACACTATTTAGAAGAAAAATGACCCTTTTGCCCTTAAGGCTTTATTCTTTTGGCTAAGTGTAGGTTACTTGTTGGCTTATGCCAACATGGAGGATGATATAGCTTATGTACATAATTTTGTCGCATCAATAACCATCCTTAAATCATATGGACAGGCCATGCCTCATTTGTTGCATATTTAGTTGTAACTTGTAATAAAACTAGGAATTCGAAGTTTGCTATAATATCTTAAAGGTCAATAGCACCTCTTGAGCCGTAAGAGTGTAAATCCTGCTTGGAATTGAGATTGATTTCCAATATTTATTTGCCTTCGCTATAGGATGATAAATGCCCCATATAGGTCCCAACACCTCAAGGCACATAATATACAATACTTTGATATACCACATATATAGGAGGTATCAGGTATTCAACTTTGCTTCTCCCAAAACCTTCCAAATTAAACTTAGGAATCAAATATGTTGTCAAGGTCAATCAGCCCCTTTCAGAACTCTTCATAACTTTTTTCTTGCTTAGTAATTGTTCAAAAGAAGGCCCCAAAGTTGTTTCATATATGGGTTATAAGTCAAGTTATTAAATTCAACCTAAGTCAGCACTTTGGCATCATTTGGCATCACTTCGGCATCACTTTGGCTATAATTCAAGGTTTTAAGTAAGATACATCCACGGAATCAACTCTAGTATTTAAGATTTGGTGTTACTCTTGGCATCTTTTCATCATCATGTTAAATTTCTATATCACATTCAAGCCAATACTCTTGGCATCTTGTTATCACCATGTTAAATTTCTATATCACATTCAAGCCAATAATATTTTATTCATATCTATGTAAATGAATTAAAATTAGATTGCCCTAACTTAGCAACTGACAAGTGCTGAATATTTTAAAATTGTTGCTTTCATTCCTAACATAACCCCTTGATTGTTTTTCTCTTTTAACTATGATAATTGCTATTAAGTAAAAACATATGAGAACATTAAGAAACAAAATAATGCAAGCACTTTCTGCATAAAATGCTTGTCCATTTAGTCTATTTTGAAATATTTTCCATGTAAAACATTAGAATTTTCTCAATAAAAAAATATTTTTCCCTTATTAAACTATTACATTACTTTGAAATAAATGTACTTGTACTTGTGTTTGTTTTGTTTAACTAGGCCTGGTATGTATGAGTATGTTGAACTTCCATTGGATTTAGTCTAGTACTCCTCCAATGCTCATTACTATTCTATTAGTCTAATCTTAAAACACGTACTAAGGAATGACTCCTTATCTTTAGATTATAGTGCTCGAATTTTCGGGAATCACTTCTTTCAAATTGAATTTTTGGGATTATTGAATTATTTTGGGGCACAAGTCACTTTTTTAGGTTTTCACACAACACCTAGAACTTTTCATATTTGCAAATTTTTCCTAAATTCTTAAAAATGCATGTTCGAAAATTTCAATTTTATGCATGTGATGCTCTTCTCATAAGTATTACTCGAAGTCCTCTTTAATTTGATATCAGAGCCTTGTGACCCTATATATATATAAGATAATTAAGTTAATTAATAATTAATAGAGGTAATTAATTATGTTTAATACTTAAACCATCATCTACTCATTCTGCTCAATATTCACATATTATGTGCATCCTAGAGGGATCTTTTTTAGTGGCACCACAATTAAATTATATCATAGACATAGCTTTAGAACTAAATGCATAAACAGCGAAAATTAAGGCAGAAGTTGAAGAGATAAAGAAGTAATTGTCTTTAATTCATTTTTCTTTAATCAACGAAGTTGGACATAGTGGAAAATCTAATTTAGGTATTAGTACTCCATTTCAGAATAAATATCATTTCTAAAACTCAAAAAATAAAAATTCATTTTCTTTATAAGATATAAAAATCAAAAAAGAAGTTGAAAAATCTTCGAAAAAGAAAGATAAGAGCAAGAGAAAGAAGATGGAATATAAGTAGTATAATCTCGAGAAATTACAAAATATGCATGGTAAAGAACCAAATTCAAAAGAATTAAACAATATCATGGGAGTAATAGCAAACAAACAAGCAGTGTTATTTGATAGTAAT
>NCQV01074448.1:8912-24864 GCA_002740545.1 Lophocereus schottii | reverse complement strand
ACCTAGAGTTTGAGTGTGATTCAAGACTTTTTACAAAATATACATCTGGAGCGTTTCATTCATGCATAATTCACTGAAATTGTAACTCATTTTTCTATAAAAACTGAGCTAGAAATGACGTGAAGTAATCTGCCTAAAAAAATGAAAATGAGCTAATGAGGTGATTTAGGGAGGATTAAATGGTTAAACTCTTTATTTAGGGCTACTAATTTCCCACCACCTTTCCTAAGCTTACTTGGATATTCTCAAGGGTCCTAAGTCAATATTGACCTAGGCGGCCTAATCCTTAACCTAGGGTTAACATTGGACCAACTTGGTTCAAGACCCTCACTAGTGTGAGTAGGCCTAGGCTCAGAACTTGCTCCGCATTAGACACAGCCTAGATCGGAGTACGAGTCTACATAGAAAAGTCATTGGCTATAAAATAAGGACTACTAGTGAGCCAATCTAGGAGGATGAATTAGTAAAAAATTTGACTATGGAAATATGCTATAAAGTCACCAATACAATCCAGTAGAATCTATATCTCAATAAATGTACGTTTGGAGGGATATAATAGATAAATTGTGTGCCTCCATAAATAGTGGTTGTTCTGTCTGTTTTAAAAAACGATCTTTATTTTGAACATTTATGTGGAAAAAAAGCCAAGAATCCTTTACAAGTAAGGATATATTATAATAGCATGATGAGCCATAATGAAGCTGTAGAAGAGTTATCTATATAAATAGGAGGAGTCCAATATATTATACAGTTATATGGGCTACGGATCATCCCTCTCATGATATGATTATTGGAAATAAGTTTAAGAGCTATATTCTCTATGCACACAAATCATAAACCAAATAATATTCACAATAAATGGTGACTCAGTTTCTATTGATAAATTAAAAAAAGCTTATACTCATCAGAAAATTAAGTTTATACACAGTCAGAATAGTGAGACACAATATGAGGTAGCACTAACAACCTGACTATTGGAGTTATCTATTAAAGAGCAAATTTTTGAACAATGAGAGCAATTATGCAAACAACTCTACTTTGATAGTCCTTTCAAATTGTGGGATAAAGATAACATATTTTCAAAAATTACTTTGTTAAATCCTAACATTATTATCCGAGTCAAACAAATAGCGTATATACAACTGGATATCCAATAATTTGATAAGCAAATCAGCAAACTTTTGGATAAATGATTAATTACAAATAGTAATAGTCCTTATATCAGTCCTGCTTTTATGGTAAGAAATCGTGCTAAAGAGAAAAGAAAAACAGATAGAATGGTAATCAATTACTAAAAGCTTAATGATAATATTGTCTTTGGTAGTCATTATACTCCTAACAATACAGTTCCTTTTAATAGAATTTAAGTAGCCTTTTGGTTATCAAAAATGGATCGTAAAAGCAGATATTGGCAAATAAAAATTGATAAAGAAAGCATTTCTCTCACTATGTTTAGTGGGCCTATGTTTAGTGTCCTTCAAGGACATTATGAGTGAATAGTAATGCCGTTTGGTCTTAAAGATGCACCTCAAATATTTTGAAGAAGAATGGATAACATTTTCAAATATCTTACTTATAGTTTTCTAGTTTACATCAATGATATCGTTATATTTTCCAAAACCATAAAATAGCACGAAGTTGATGTCCTAATTGTCATCCAAAGACGCATTAATCAATTCTTGGTAAGAAAAAGTGCATTTATACTGAATAAGAAATCGAGTTTTTAGGTCTAGAAATAAAAGTTGAACAAATCATCCTGCAAAAGTATATTCTAGAAAAATAAAAAATTTCTTTGAAATATTGAAGATAGAAAGGAATTAGAAAGGTTTTTTGGATATCTTACCTATGGTTCAGTTTTCATTAAAGATTTAACTAAATTAAGAAAACAATTATAATAGAAACTCAAGAAAGAAGTAAGTTGGACATGGAACCTTAGTGATTTAAAGATTGTTCAAAACTTCAAAAAGATGTGTAAGAATCTTTCTGTTCTTAATTTGCATAATGAAGGAGATGATGTCATTCTTGGGATAGATGATAGCAATGAGCATTGGAGTGCAGTGCTCAAGATCAAAGAAGAAAAAAACCTCTGTAAGTATTGTAGTGGAAGTTTTAATAAAGTAGAATACGAATATCCTGCTATAGAAAAAGATATCCTTACAGTCATAAGGGGAATTGAAAAGTTTTTAATCTTTTTAGTCTCAAAATTTTTTTTTATTCGAACTGATTGTAAAGAAATGCTTGGTTTTGTGAAAAAGAATTTATCAAATATATGAGTGCAAGGGGGACTCCTGTGCTAGCAGTTATGGCTTAACCAGTTTTTGTTCTCTATTGAATATATATAGAGATCAAAGAACTCTTCGGCAGATAGTTTACTCGTGAACTCCCCAATGGTAATCATCAGAGCAGAACTCCTGTAACGTCCCCATGTCACCACTAGCAGATATTGTCCGCTTTGGCCGATGCCTCACGGTTTTTAAAATGTGTCTATTAGGGAGAGGTATCGAACCCCTTATAAAGAGGCCCTCATTCCCCTCTCCATCCGATGTGGGAATGAAGGCCTCTTTATAAGGGGTTCGATACCTCTCCCTAGTAGATGCATTTTAAAAACCGTGAGGCCTCTGCCAAAGCAGACAATATCTGCTAGTGGTGACTTGGGGATGTTACAGTTGGTATCAGAGCCAGTTACTAGTCTGGTGTCCCAGTGAGCACGCTGGACTCCCGAGTAGGAACAAGGTCTCAGCGAGGACGCTAAGCTCCTAGGAGGGAACAAGGGGGAATTGTCCCACATCAGATGGAGAGGGGAACGAACATTTCTTTATAAGGGGTTGGATATCTCTCCCTAGCAGGCGCATTTTAAAAACCGTGAGGTCCCGGCCAAAGCAGACAATGTCTGCTAGCAGTGACCTGGGGACGTTGCGACTCCTGCCCAAAAAGGAGGAAATCCAAAATAAAATGCCATTATAGCTAGAACTGGTTTCTCCTTCTAGAGAAGTCTGATAGACATTTTGGAATTTCATACAAAAAGCAGATCATTCTTTGGTATGCTATCTTCTACATATCTACTACTACAAAGATTCAGACTTTTAGAGTTACAAATGAATTACCTAGAGTGCCCGTATGATATTCAAGAAAAAATAAGTTTCCATGTTCAAGAAAAATGATTCAACAATTGGTATGCGGCCTACATGGACTACTATCATAATTATTCTTATGAAATTTTAAAGCATGGAGTACTACGATTTTCTTTCTTGATAGATCCAGAGTTAGTGGTGTTAGATTCGCAGCAAATTCAATATCTCCAGATGACCCTATTATGAAAGTCGGGAATATGGAATAGTAACTTACCTCATAGAAATCCTACACCCAAAGTGCCTATTCCTCTTAAAACTAACTGAGTTTCAGCAGTGCATGTTTAAAAGGATCCATTAGATTCTCACATCTCCTGATGGTCCAACAAAAATTTCATGCAACAGAAGTTGGTATATCGAAGTACATTACGCAGTAATTGAATATGAAAATGGAAAGGTCAAACTAGCCCATTATCTTATTCAATTAGTTGATTTAGACAATCCCAATGATCAGTGACAAGAATGGTTTCTAGTACGACAAGAAGTAGTTAGTGATAATGCTTTAGCAAGAGCCATTGGTTTTTACAACATTTATCATCAAATGTTGGCATTGATTGAACTAGAAGAAATGCTACTGCATTGCAGGAACATGACTTTCGTTCATCGTAATGAGTTCAGCAAATATATGAAGGTAGAAGGAGACTATAAAGGGTGTCTTTGATTACCTCTTTGATGCTGGGGCTAGAAAATTCTTATCAGAAAAAGAAAAGAAATATCCACATGACTTATTTGAAAAATGGGATGTAAAACATCTTCAGTTTCACGAAAATTTTGATGATTATCTACATAATGATGAACTAGAAGACATTATTGAAGATGACCACATGCAGAATCTTAATATGAATGACTAGTCTTATCAGTATTAAGTGCTCTAAAAAGTTATTGCACCATTATTGTGTAAATCTATCACGTGTCAAGTCAGTAGAATAATACAGTCTGCTGTAACCATGTGAGAGTAGTCTAGTCATATGAAAATATCAGTGTGTGTACTATAACCATTATGACATCCTATGTAACCAATCTCCTCAATAAAGGAGAGACTAATGCTAATAGGGGACATGGTAATTTAAGCATACTTGAGCAAATGAGACGTTGAATATCTCTATTTCTCTATGAGCAAATATCTCTAATGATCTTAACAATTTAAGTCCCTATTGAAATCTTTCCATTGTAATATTTTCACTTTTAAACTTCAAATAAAAAATTATTTCCTAATAGAGAGCATACAATTGAGCCTTATATCTACTACAAAAAAAGTGATATGTAGCAACAGAGACTTAGCAACATAAAAATAAATCTGTTGATAAAGGTTGGTATTTGCAACAAACATAATTTTATGTTGGAATAGAGATGTTGGGTCCAAGAGCCGAAAAGGAGTCCTAATATTTGCAACATAAACTAGTTGTTCTGATGGTATTATTTCTATAATACTGTCATGTTTTTCTAATGAGATTTTCTATTGGTATTACTCGTTTAATACCAACACTATAACATAAACGTATGTTGGTATATTTATCACTACAAAATTTGCATAAAGCTTGTGTTAAGGAGACATAGGCTTGTGTCATTACGTGGGAAACGTTAAATAAATATTTTTTGATGTGTACTTCTTTTTAGTATTTTGAATATGATCACATGTACTATTAATCACATAATTAATTTCTTATGCATTAAAAAATCACTAAATACATATGGTAAGGAAAGGAAACAAGTTAATTGAAAAAAATACTACATAACCTAAAGAATGCCCACCCATCAAATACAAAGAAAGGAAAACAAAGATTTAGTGGGGAAAGAAAAAAATAAAGAAAAAGCAAAAATTAGAACAAGCAACCACGTAAGAAAATGGAAGGACTTTATTTCTCAAACCCTTTCTTCAAACCCCTCAGCATTTCCCTCTCCAGTCTCCACCATCAATCTGCTCACGGCTTCCTCATCGACTGCTCCTCTTCTCCTTTCTGCCACTGACCGGCTGTTTGAACAAACAAATCGACCAGAGTCTTCTTTGATTGATATTCAAAGCCTCTATAATCGATTCCGGTAAGTTTTGTCTTTGCCTTCTTTCTTTTATGGGTTTTGATTGCTATTCAAACCCCCTGTAATGAATTCCATCATGTCCTATGTTGTTTGAAGCATTCTGAGTCTGAATAGAGAAGCACTTGTTTAAAGCAGAGATCTTTGGTTGAAATTCTTGTAATCGATATAGAAAACTCTGTTTTGTCATCGAGATCTCTATGGTGGTTATTGGAATTTTGATGCTTAGTGTTGTTTCAAGTTGTTTTTTGAAGTTAAAATTGCCAGCAGCTTATCTATTATGCTCTATGGTGGCTATTGGAATCTTGATGCCCAGATTAAAGAGCTCATCTATGGTGCTCTGTTTGTAGGTTTAATAGTAGTTGTTCTTTGCCTATGTATTATGCTCTGTGTAGCTCATCAGATTCTTCCTTCCCATCTTGCTATATTCTTGATATGTTACTCACTCTAATTAGACAAGGTAATTAGAGTGGGTGTATTGCTTTTTGATTTTTATACATTATTATTGTTCATGACCCTTCACTGTTAATTGTCTTATTAATTGTCTTGGGTGTATTACTATATTATTGTTCAGATATGTACTACTTTGCTTTACTGATTTGCTAATTATCTTGTCAGATTCTTCCCCCATATCTTGTTGTTCATGGATGTTTGAGTGTGGAACCAATTCTGAGACACCAAACAATAAAAGTCAGCGGTCTTTGCCGATTATGTTTCTAGCAGGTTCATTCTTTGCACTAGACAACTGGTACATTCACTAATTCAGAGTCAGTCAGACTCAGCCATACCCTGCACAGAGTGTACCCAACACAGTTTCACATTTATGACTAGCTTATTTTTCAAAAATTTGGTGTTCTTAGTAAGAAACAAATGGTCAATTGTTTGGAGTTTTGTTAATGGCTTCAGAGAAACATCAATTATAACATCCTAAGAATTAAGGCTTAGAGTCTACATACCTCAACCTATAGATGTCGTTTTATTTGCACTTCTATTTGGGTCCTCAGAGGCTCCTTCACTTTATACCCCCTTCTCAAATGCGTCCATCATGAATGCCATTAAGATGCGAAATTCAATAGCAAAAGAACTTAAGTAAGCCATACATATCAGAATTAGATCTCGAGTTCTTACTCATCCATGTCCGAGGTTGGCAAACTTAAAGAAGAATTACTTGTGCGAGGGCTTTCCAAATTATATGAAGTTGTAATCCCTTCCATCATCACCAATGATGGTTAGCATGGAATCAATACGCTCCCCACTTAGATTAGACATTCTTGCCTCCAAATTAGTATTTTCTCACGTGGCATGACTTTGGTTGATTGATTATAGTTTTGCTATCCACCCCATTGCAATTAATGTTTGAGCTCTGTTTGGCTTGAAGTGATGACTTATAACGATGTTTTATTTACAATAAGCAAGATATTGTTGATATTTTTTTGCTTATATACCTTACTTAATTCAACCAGCATCCAGAATGGTATGGGGTTAGGCTAGAGTTATTTACAATTTCAAGTTAAAATTAGGCAAGACATTATTGATATTTTTTTTACTTGTATACCTTACTTATAACAATGTTTTTATTTATAATAAGCATTCACCGAGGGGGATTTTTTTGGTGTGGAACAAGGGGGGTGTGATAGGGGTAGTAACTTTTCTAAACTATTAACATTGGGAGTTGTTGTTTGATCCATGAAAAGAAAAGAGTAATATTGTACTATTATTCTAAACTATATTAATACAGGGTTAGGCTAGATTTAATCTTTTTAGTATATATTTCATTATGTAATTCACCTAAGTTAACTACTCTTTTATGTTTAGAAGGGAATTATTTATAGGAAATTTTTATTATCATGTTACCAACACCAACACCAAAGTCAACTACTTTTAATATTGTGGAGGGAAGAATGAGTCCTAATATTTTCAACATATAAAAAATGGTGTGTTGGTATTATTATCATGTTACCAACACCAAAGTTTTCTGTTGGTATTGTAATCACATTACCAACATACTCATGTATGAAAGAACTTTTGTCGATATTAATGAAGGATATTAACATGTGAATGTTACAATTAAGTGAGTGGCCCCTCCCACCCCCCTAAACTGCCTTGTTATGTTATTTACTTTATTTACTATTATTTGCTCTGTTCACTAAATCGCGTTTTTATCTATTGACTTAGATACTATTGGACATTAACATGTGAATGTTACAATTAAGTGAGCGGCCCCTCCCTACCCCACAAAAAATGTCATGCAAATATGGTTCAAACTTCAAATGGGATAATCGTGTTTTTATTAGTTGAGTTAGATACTATTGGTTTACAGCACTATGTTATTTTCTACATCATTTAGTGGAACAATGTAAGCATTCCTTACTCCAGTACAGTTGAGTTTCCAGGGCATGATACTTCTCCTAATTGGGTGTAAGCATTACTTTATTTTCTACATAGATATTTATGTTAGTAGTGTAGATAAGAACTAGGAATCTTGGTCCCATACTCTTCATGGGACTTTGCTATGTGCTTGGATCAAAATGTTGAAGGCAGGTGATGTATGTGGTTGTCATAAGAATGTGCAGTGGAATTATGTAGGAAACAACAGTAGTAATTAGGCAAAGTGCAAGTAGAAAAAGTTCTATAGCATTACAATAGTGTATAAGCAACCAAAAGCTATGCAGCTACATGAAAAAAGTTCACTTAAAAGTAATACAGTATCCTCATAACTTCGTCAACCAAAGTCGCCCCAACAACAAGCTGATGTTTTTTCTTTTGTTTTGTCGTTAGCTAATTGCCTGTGCCTTAGTGTTACTAACTACATTTTTGTTTATAATTTTTATCATTATGGAGTTCCAGAAACAAATTGAAAAAAGAAAGATTTATTTTGCATCTTTGCATTCTTTATTGTGGTTGTGTTTACCATTGGTGTGGATAAATGTGTTGAATTTTGCACATTTATATTTTGAATTATGCATATGCTTCCTCATTAACAATTTGTAATTCGTAAGGAATCTTATTTTATCTATCCTTTTTCTCTTTTGTTGCATAAGATGCATAGGCACATACAAGAGCTTTTTTTAATTTTTTTTGGGAGGTCAGGGGTGGTAATGATTTAATTTCAATGTAGTCTACTTTTTACAAAATATATTCCATGATGAAGATGTATTGTGCAAAGCACGGGCCCATACTAGTTAAAAAAAAAAAAAGGCAAAGTATCGCATACATGTTATGGTATGACCTTCTACCTTACATTGATAGGGAACTTGTATCTTGTCACCTCCCTCCCCCCATCCCTCTTCCCAAAGAAGAAGGGCAAAGAGTAAGGAGGGGGGATCTGCCTTCTTATTTGGTTGTCTATTTTGGCGCACAATATTAATGTTGTATCTTGTCTTTGATTAGTATTAAAAACTCTCTCTACTTCTTATATGTTTTCAATTCTGATGGTTCATAGTGATTGTGAGTTAATTAGCTATATGTTAGTGTTGTTGTAATGTTTGCTAGCTTATATCTTAAGAATGAATAATTATTTAAAAATTATAATACGTAGGAACTTGACAATATGGATGTGTTTCAGGACAAGAGTTGGGTGAAGTTGAGGAGAATTGATAACAAATATATGGAATATTTAAATGCGTTTCTTGATCATACATTTACGACTTCTACTGTTGATGGGAATATTTCATTCTCATGTACAACATGTGATAATCGATTCCACCATGAAAGGGAAGTTGTAAGAGTTCACCTTCTTATGAAAGGGATGGATGCCAATTACTATAAACATGTATGGGTCTATCATGGGGAGCCAATGCTAAGTGATAATGATGGCAATAATGAGATGCTCGATAATCAATTTAATCATAAAAGTCATGATTCGATCGAACGTGATATGTATGATATGATAGAGGATGCCTTTGCATGTAGTGAATCCATTGATGATTCCTCAAGCCCTAATGAAGAAACAAAGAATTTTTTAAAACTAATTGAAGATACAGGCCAGCCCCTCTATCCAGGGTGTGAAGAGTTTAGTAAACTCTCATTTATTATTGAGATATATAATCTTAAAAGCATGTATAATGTTAGTGATAGGACATTTGATGCATTTACAAAACTCTTTAAAAGGGCTCTTCCAAAAGATTCAGTTTTTCCGAATTCCCTTAAACAAATGTAAAGCATCATTAAACAATTTGATCTTAGTTATAAAAAGATAGATGCATGTCCTAATGATTGCGCCCTTTTTTGGAAGGAAAAGGCTGAACTCACCAATTGCCTCGAGTGTAATACTTCTAGACAGCTCATAGATGATGGGACGATAATAAAATTAGCTTCTCACAATTCAGTTCAAATAAAGATTTTACGTCACTTTCCCTTAATACCTAGACTCTAAAGGTTGTACCTGTCATCTAAGACAGCTCCTCTGATGAGATGGCATGTAGAGGTACATGAAGAGGATGGAAGATTAAGACATCCAGCTGATTCTTATGCTTGGAAGCATTTTGATAATAGTATACAAAATTTGCTAGTGATCCGCGAAATGTCAGGCTTTGCTTGTCAAGTGACGGATTTAATCCGTATGGCAATATGAGCACTCAATACAGTATATGGCCTGTTATATTGATGACTTATAATTTGTCTCCATGGTTGTGCATGAAACAACCTTATATGTTCCTTTCATTGCTTATACCTGGTCTAAAGTCTCCAGGAAATAATATTGATGTTTCTTAGAACCTTTAATTGATGAGTTAACGGAACTCTGGGAGCCATGTGTAGAAACTTATGATGCCTTAAAAGATGAGACTTTTGATTTACAGTCAGCTCTAGTTTGCACTACAAGTGATTTCTCTGCATATGGTAGCTTGTTAGGTTGGAAAACCAATGGGAAGTATGCATGTCAATATTGTAATGTTGATACATGTTCCCTTCATTTGAAGAAAAGTAGAAAAATGTGTTATATGGGCTATCGTCGCTTTCTACCAAGAGATCATAAATTTCACCGTAGTAAGAAGGCATTCAATGGAGAAACAGAAATCAGACCTCCTCCTGAATTGCTATCTGAAACTGAGTTGTTGAATCAAATGGAAGGACTTGATGTCATATTTGGAAAACATCTAAGGACTAAAAATAAAAATAAAAGAAAGGGGGATGAATAGATGCCTTGGAATAAAAAAAGCATATTTTTCAAACCCCCTTGTTGGGATCATCTTCTGGTACATCACAACTTGGATGTTATGCATATAGAAAAAAAATATCTCAGAGAGTATACTCGGTATACTTTTAAGCATTGAAGAAAAGACAAAGGACACGTTATAATCACGTCTTAACCTAAAGGACTTGAATATCCGGGATAAACTCCATCCAGTAGAAGACAGAGGCAAAGTATACATTTCTCAAACGTGCTTCACATTAAGCAAGAAAAAAAAAGAGGAATTTATTGGTTTGCTTACTTTTGTGAAAGTGCCAAATGGTTATGCGTCAAATATTAGAAGATGCATTATTGATGGTAAAATTTATGGTTTAAAAAGTCATGACCATTATATTATAATATAGCAATTATTGCCATTGATTGCAAGGAAAATGAAAGACAAAAATGTGGTGATTGCGTTGATTGAGTTAAGCAACTTTTTTAAAGAGCTTTGCTCTAAAGTTGCAACACCTCAGGATTTTGAGAGGTTACAAGATTGTGTCATTGTTACCCTTTGTCGTTTAGAAAGCATTTTTTTGCCTTCCTTCTTTGACATAATGAAGCAAAGGTTACGGGATTGGCCATTTTATCACTGGATGTATAATGTAGAAAGGTATATACCCAATATGTAATTTTTACATCCACACTTTTATATTTAAAACTAAACGTAATAGCTATGCCATGTGATTTTGATGTTCGTAAGGACTTAAGGACATTAGAATTGTCTGTTGGCAATAAAAGCCGTCCGAAGGGGTTAATTGCTGAATGATACATAGCAAATGAATGTTTGATATTTTGTGTAAGATATTTACCTAGTGTGGAGACTAAGTAGAATAGGTCCTCAAGGAATAATGATGATGGTGATGAAGGTTACAAGGGACTATCTGTGTTCTCCCTAGATGTCGAGCATTATCCAAAAAGAAAGACATTCATCCTGACCATTCATTAATTGACCAAAGACATACTTATGTGTTATTTAACTGCAATGAAGTTCAAAGTTATGCAAAGTAAGTACACCTTATTGTTCGATTTGGTAAAATAAAATTCCTAAACTTCATTCTATAATTTAAGACATGTTCTTATGGTTTCAGAAAGCATTATGAGATTGTTAGTACTGAATGTCAAACTTCAAATGAAAGCATTGGTGAGATTCATAAAAAGACATTTCCAAAATGGTTTGAACAAAATGTGAGTATCTTAATATACATATGATATTTATATATGAAAACTTTACATGATCTATGTATCATAACAGATAAAATATGTGCATTCTCAGGTTCATAGGCATTGTCCCGCCGATTGTTCTATGGTTGATAATTTGAAATATCTAAGTGCATTTCCAAGTGAATGGATAAAGACAATGACTAAGATCACCTATAATGGGTATAGGTGGCGTGTTAAAAAGATCGATAAGAGAAGCGAGACCCAAAATTCTGTTGTTCTTGTGAATTCTTGCATAGATGTCGAAGATATAGCTTATTATGGGATTTTGATTGAAATTATTGAGTTGAGCTATCCTCAAGGAAGAAGTGTTATCTTATTTCGATGTGATTGGGTCCATCCAATTAGAGGTGTAAAACAAGATGAGCTTGGATGTACTCTTGTTAACATTAAATCACATTGGAAAACAAGCAAACATCTTACCCTAGCATCTCAAGCAGTACAAGTCTTTTATATGCCAGAGTCCAAAGAGAAACTACTAAGCCAAGAGATCTTTATGAACTGGAAGATTATGTCATACCAGAAGTGAAAGTTTTACAGGTAGACAACTCGACTTCGATCGACACAGAAGAATTCGTTAATGTTAGAGAAGATATTGTGGGAGTTACATTGAATGAGCCTTTTGTTGATGCCATTGAAAGGAACAACAATGTGGAGATAGACTCAAATAATAGTAGTGCTTAAAGTGATGAAGATGATGAGACATTATATGATTTTAGTTCTAAATAATTTATATATGTACTCAAATATTTTAATGAAATATTTGTTAATTGGTTAACCATTTAAGAATCATTTTGGTACTTGGAATGACTTTCTTATTTTTATACCAATTTATTGTGTTATTTCTAAGAACTACTGCTTCATAGGTTATATATACATTGCTATTAATGTGTTTGATATTGATATAGTAGTACTAAATTTTTTTGTTTTAGATTATGTCTTCTACAAGAAAATGGCCAGGTAAGAAGAGGATGGTTACAAGAGATTAACTTGCGGTAGGTCCTAAATTAATCATAGTTTTATAGTTATCTCAAAGTAATAGCAACCTTTTATTTAAGTTACTTATGTTTTATATTAATGAAGCACATGTTGACGTATGTGAAAAATCAACTATTAAGTCAAGGAGTAAGGTGCAGTTTGTGGTTAAAAGAAGCCTCGACACCTACTTTGTCTCGAGGTACTTCCGTTCGACGTTTTCTCCTCTCACCAGGAACATCCTTTTTGCCACACACTACTCCAAGTAAGTTTTTTTTTTTTTTAATACAAAATGCAAGTTTTTGTATTATTAAAGATTAAAGTAAAATACACATTCTCTCGATTATAGAAAATTTTCCTCTTTTCTTTCCTACCTTAATATTCCTTTTAACTAGGAGAGTACAAAAGCATAAGAATTAATCAAAGTGATGAGGAAATGGCTATTGTTAGATGCTCCATGTTGCTTAATGGTATTGGTAAGTCTTAAATTATAAAGGTTTTGAAACAGTGTTTATATGGAAGTAATAATGGACTGTAAATTTTAATCATGTTTATTTCTTCCTATACTCTTAGTGGAAAATACTTGGTGGAAAGTTTATAGAAAAGAAGACAATTGGAGACCCAAAACAACAATGTTTTCAGTAGTCGTACGGTGACGGAAAATGCTCCTCTTGTACCATGTTTTTTTTTTTACTTATAATTTTCTATTTTTTTTTTCCAGTTTTACAAGGGTCACGTCATAGTCTAAGTCATACCATTCAATTTGTGGAGCTCTCAAAGTATTCTGATTCACATGTCAACAATGGTGACATGAGCTTAGAACCCAGAGACAATGGAAAGGTTCCTAGAAGTAAGTAATGTTCTTGTTGTGCATGTGTTACTTTTATATCTAAGTGCGATTCCTATTTTTTATAATTATATTTTATTTATTTTCTATAATTGTCGTATATAACACTCACTTGCTTTTGTAACATCATAAGAGAGGTCAATTCAAACTCATTGGAGCATGGAAAAAGTGAAGCAAATCATGTTATGGGAGGTGAATCATCGACTAAAGGTGGTCACAACACCACCAGTAGAAGGCGCGTACAAGCAACCAAGGAAAAGAATGAGAAGGGTCGTGGACCTAATAAGATAAAGGTTTTGAAGAACTCTATGTTTGTCAATGTGAATGAACAACTTCAACCTATAGGTAATTCTCAAAGGCAAATGTCTTCCATGATTGGGTGTCTTCCACGAGATGCTAGAAGACTACCACTTGATTGTATTGATTCGAGGTAAATTGAACAAGAGAAAAAAGATTCAGTGTGGGCAGAGGTGAAGGTATATATGTCTCAATATATATTACATTGCTTTTAAAGTTGAACCTCTACACTCTGATTTTTACACCAAGCCCTACGTGTATGTGTAGATTTCAAAGTAAAAATATGACTTTTAAGTTTATTTTAAGTCTTGATTGGTTCTTTTTCTTTGCATCTGTTGTATAGCGTTCATTCACTTTCTCGAAGGAAAGGAGCCTTATGAATGGGCAATGGAAAAAATATATGTTTGTTGGAGAGGCTAAAAATGTGAGTTGAAGGTGGCACTATTCGATGGTAGAAGTCATGATGAAGCAATTAGCAAAAGAAGACATACCACTTGAAACGTGGGCCAACTTAGTACAGTTTTAGGAATCAGACAAGAGAAAGGTAATTATGTGCTTTAAGAATATTTACAGTTATAATTATTTTGAAATAATGCAACTGTTATGATGTGATTTGTAAATTATTCATTTAGGCTAGAACTAAAAGAGGAATTGAAAATTGGGGCAACAACAAAATGTACCACTATGGAGGGACAAAGACTTTCGCACGTGTACGTGCTGAAGAAGAGGTATTATGCATATCCTACTTATACTACAGCTCACTTTGATTGTAGGTAACTCATTCAGTATTTTATATACTTTTTAGGAAAAAGGCGACAAGACAGATAAGCTTGCAATATGGTTGAAGACCCATGCACCAAAGAAAGCTACAAAACTTAGTAATGCTTCAGCTAGTGCAACGGTATGAGTGTTTATTTTTATTTAATTTTCTTATTCATCTTATTTCTTTTTACTAATGTGTAACATGACAAGAAGCAATTGAAAATGAGTTATCCTGTGTTGAAGAAGATTCATCTGATGATGCTACTCGAGATGAAATTTTTAAAAAAGTTCTTAGAGAAGACAAACATGGTTATGCTAAGACCTTTGGCATTGGGGTCAAAGTTCCTCATTCAACTTCTAAAAGGTGCGCTTTAGAGGAAAAACGAACTAAAAGAAGAAAATCGAGCAAGAGCAAGAAGAAAGTCAAGAGAAGATTGAACGTTTGGAGAATAAACTTACATATGTCACCAATTTGGTAAAAATGCTTTTGAAACACCAGGTATTCCTATCTGAGATATTTTATTATTTGTTTCATTACTAGGATTTGCATGGTACTTAATTATTTTTTAAGCTAGTGGGCAGAGTAATGGTCTTTGTCTCAGAAAGTCTTATTTATGATATGCATGCCTTTTAGTAGGCAATGATTTGTGCTATATATTTTATTCATGCGATATGGATGTTCTTGATGGGCTGGACATATTTCGAAGCTGGGGAACCTTCTCTGGCTTCATACATTTTCTTGATAAGCTAGACATAGTGCCCATATAGAAAGCGTATATGTGGTATGCTTAGATTTAAATCTTCGACCTGGTATAATTTGCAGCTCACTTGGTGTAAATTATTGTGACCTTATTTGGTTATCTTTTCCATTGCTGAACCCGAACAATCTTCATCATGTGCATATCTCCTCTTCTTATCATAGAATAAGCCTATTTGTTGATTGTTTAATATTTGGTACACACCGAGCGAGTGGCTTGTAGAGTTGTGAACTCCGGCATGCAGCCGTTGAGTTTATTCCTATGTTCTTTTATACGTCTACTCGATACAGGGAATTAATGTAAGGTTTTAAGCCTAAAAAATGTCAGTTTTTAGGCAAAACTCTGTCCATTTCGCCCCATAATTTAAGTAAGAATTTAAGAAATCGTTGATACTTCTAACCCTAAGGGTTGGGGGTCTCACAGATGGTATGAGAGCAAGGTTCTGCAACCATAGGCCGAGACCTGAGTCTTGCACTTCATAGAGAGTGTTTTCGGAGCGCATTTGTGATGACGTGCTATTGTGTGCAAATGTAGTTTTGGTATGAACATTGATCTTCTTAGCATGCTAAAACTAACTTTATTTATGCGGATCTGGAGCATTGCCATTGTATTTTTGTCATTCCTTCTTTGTCTTCGAGCTGGATGGCATGATGAACTCATTCTAGTTCTCTTTTCTATGATAAATCACTACAAGAAAAAGACCAAATAAAAACGAAGTCAGTGACGGAAAAAGGTTTATCAGCAACGAAATTTTCATATC
>NCQV01074402.1:67087-84281 GCA_002740545.1 Lophocereus schottii | reverse complement strand
TCTAGCCACCCACTCTAGTGCATCACCACCTTCGACCACTACTCGTTACCCACCGTGCTGTAACTAAGGCTACTAAGCCTCCTCCCTTCTTGACTCTACTTTGGGCAAGAAGTGCAGTTTTTTGGGTTTGTTTAAGTTTCAACACTTTAAGTTCTTAAAGGATGATCTTTTTACAGCAAACTCAATCAATTTTAGACTCTAAATACTTCTTTTCACATTTGTGATATATTTTTCAGATTTTGGAGTGGCTTGAAAGCATTCAAACTATCATCTCACCTTCCACTCCTATTTTCAAGGTAAGCAGAATGGTTTTTTTCCTCAAAACCTCTCTTCGAAGTGAACTTAGATAGGTTTTATTGATCCTTTAATTGTTAGTGATGATTAGGAGTAGTTTTAGATTGATTTAGATAAGTTTGGCTGGGTGTAACATGTGAGTTCGTGCATAGGACTTAGGGTAAGTTAGAACCAGAAACTTTCGTGCAAATACATCAACTTTATGCATTAAACTGCACTTATGTACTGAACAAAAACTTATGAAAACATTTGCGCAGGTAGATCTATGAGTGTAGCTCATTAGGAATTTTGAAGCACCGAATTTGGATCTAAAACAAAGGAGAAATAAATTTTCTTTTGAGACTACACAATTCAGATAGGAAACGGGCCAGTCTAAAAAACATCGATTTTTGAGTTAGTCCTTGTGTTTTATTGGTGCCCATGTATAAAAAGAAAGTTATAGTAGACAGAAAGATCTTTCCACATTGTATTCATGCACACCAATCCAAAGATTCTATGCAAAGTTATGGCTCCTACAAATTAGGTTAGAATCGAACCAGAAATTGATTCCCGCTTCAAAGTCAGTTAAACCATAATATCACTTTCTAATTAATAATTGTGCATTTGAAGTTTATTAAATGCTGAGGAATTATTCTTTGGGATGATAATGGTAGTATTAAGGAGTTTATGTGCCTTTGAGTTGGAGAATATATTTTTTCAGGTGTAAGAACTTCCTTAAGTTAGACTATATTATGACATTTTGTTTTATCGTTTAGGCCCAATATTCTAGTCTGAGCTCAAGCTAGTCTCTTGCGCTTCTTCGAGGTAATGTCTATACCCTAACTCCCTTTGATTGCTCATTTAAAATCATTGGGATGTTTCTGAATGTTATGTGACATTGCATGCCAAGGGGATCTTATGTGTAAATCGTGAACTATAACTAACGATTCTATGATTTTATGAATGTGGAACATCATGTTGTGATTGAATGCTTAGTTGAGTAGTTCATATCTTAAGTGTTTGGTTATTAAATGATTTTTGATATGGGTCAGGCTTTCGGGAAGCCAAACAAATTATTCCTAATATACTAATGCTAAAGTGAAAGACTAAGAAGCGTTTACGCAAGGGTGCCTCCAGAGATTAGGGTAAGTTTACCTTGATATAGATACAAGTTAGTGTCCTCAGGTTATAGCATGCGGTTTTCAGGTACGTACCATTGTAGATGGACCCATGCCAAGACGGGTTCTAGCAAACCATATGATTGTTCGGCGGAAGGCCATGAGACCCTCTGGTAGGGTCGGTCACGAAGGAGAATTTACTTGATGCGACTTTTGAATAATGTTTATTGTTTGAATTGGAAGATCTTGAACGGGTTGGGAATCATTTTTGAACAGATTGAGTGTTCCCTCTCACCCATAAATGTTTGAAATGAATTTAAGCAGGAGTTTTATGGTTAGGCATGGACATTATTGAGCTCCATCTCACCATTTGAAATGCTTTATTTTCAGGCGCTGATGTGCTGCATGGGAATGGGATATGAGCGAGGCTGCATAGATCTTTAGATTAAATTTTTTTATTTGAATTGAATAATATTGAAATTGCAGACGACGCCAGATCTTGACCTTGATTTTGGTTTGTACTTTTGCTTATTCTAATTAATTGCCTTTTGCCGTGTATTTCATTGTGAAATATGGCAGTGATGCCCACGAGGACACTTACGCTGACCTAAATAGGCTATGTATTTCCGATAAAAATAAATTAGAATTTTCGGGGTGTAATAGCATAGTTTATTTGATTTCTTCACCTAAAACGAGCTGGGATAGCTTCATATAAATCGGTTAGACAAGACCCTATAGAATGACTTCATCATATGGTTTACCACCTTGGTCCTCAACACTAAAGAAGGAAGAGAAGTGATCCACCAAACTCCTAATGACATGTTAATCATAAGTGAGATTTCCATCCTTATCATGCATAGCTATAACAAGTATGTTTTTTTTTTTTTTTAACTAAACACAAGCATTAAAAAAAGGTTGTTCCCTTATCACCATATTTCAACCAAGATTTAGGGTTAGTAATGGATCGAGTTCGGATGATGTGAACCATCATCCACATTCCATTACTCGCTTTCATCCACTTCATCCAATCCATCCATCATCCGCAAAAATCCAATCTGATTCAATCCATCATCCACCATTCACGTGTGAAAATGGGTGGATCGCATTATAAATGGGTGACGAAAGATTATGTGTGATATGTTAGCAAATTTAAAGAAAAAATAAGTTTTGCTTTTTGAAAAGTTTAAAAAAGATAATTTAGGTACAATAAATGAATAAATATCATATTTATGATATTCATTTGGTGAAAATCATAAAATTAACAATATATTCGTTCAAAAATAATTGCAAATATCAGATAAACAAGTGGATGACTAAACGGATGATGAATCGAGTGGCGGGTTGGATAGAGGATCATCCAAACATCATCCATATATTTGGGTTTGTAGCTGCTTTTTTGGATCGGGTGAACCAGATATCTATTGGGTATGGGTAAAATTGTCATCTCTACCAAGAGTCTTGGAGTTCTGCCTAAAGCAATCATATTCTACTCTTACCATAAGATTGTACTTCATTGTAGCTTCCTTCCCAATGCAAGGCAAGGTTCTACAATGACACTTCTTGAATCACCATTCAAAGTCAATGCTGCACCCAACTGTCCCAACCCACATATTGCATATTTTCTAAAAGTTTGGTCATGTTGGAAGCTGAAATTAGGTTAGGTGTTAATGGTACTTACAAGCTTTGAACTCCCAATAAATCTAGTTTGAATTGATGAAGTCATTTTAGGTCATAGTTCACTTATTAGAGATGAACTTCATCAATTGAACTTAAAAGAGTAAGCTTTCTAGTTTATCTTAAGGAATTTGGATCAACTTCAAGTTGAGTTTTGAAGTGTTAAATGAAGTTAAAATAAAGCATGTTAAGTACTAGTTTCCAATCCTATGAATAAATTTTGGAAAGTTTAAGAATTGAGACAGAAATTCAATAAAGAAGTAGGACTTTGAAAATTTAAACCTGCACTACTCAACCTTTAAAAAAAGCTTAGAAACAAAGTTGAAGGACCCTGAACTTGCATAAGAAACTAGGATATATAAAGATAAGATCATTTAAAAAATTCTTGAAATACTCCAAACGAAACAGTTTAAGGAAACTTCCTTTTTACTACTCATAGGCAATGAAATTCCACTATAATAGGCTAAGGAACATTAGTATGATTTGCACTATTGTCTTTGTAATGTGATTTTTCTCATTAGTTAGAGTAGTTACATTAGTTGATATAGGTTTAAAAATAGGTTATTTAACTCAAGGTCACCATGTAATTTTTGTTATTTATTTTCTATTTGTCCTAAAAGAGCAATTTTTCCTATTTTCATGTTGTCTATGGTAGGTGATTTTCTTATTGGCTAAATTACTTCCTTAGGGAATAAGCCGTGAGCCTTTGTAAGCCTCTAAATAGGCCTAATTTATCCCTTGTAAAGAAGACTTGAAAACATTCCTGAATGACGTGCGACATAGCTAGTTGCTATTTCTCTCATAAATATCCCTTAAAACTTTGTTTTATTCCTTAGAGGTTTAACCTTTAAAAGATTAAGTGATGTTTAGCTCTCTAAGGGGTAAAAGACATTCATTTATATTAGGATCCCTTAAAGTCAAAGCACTAGTTAGAGTCTATGTAAGAAACCTAACCTATCTGACTCCTAGTAAGGAGTACTCATTACGGAAGGCATACATATGTTAGCTTGGATGAGAGATAAAATACTGAACACCGGCATCAGACCAAAGCTTAGTCAACATCTACATTCGTAAAAGCAATGTCAAAGAGAGTGATCAAATAGTTAGAGTTGAGTATTCAATGAAGTTGGTTATACGAAAACTCATGCCAACATATTTAAAGCGAACTGCTCAAAATCTCATCAAAACGTAGATGTCATAAAATGCTCACAATATTTACGACTGTGGTTATCTATTTCATAATGAATTTATGGCATTGGAACCCCATTGAATATAGCATGGATTTCATTTTTTATTTTTCCAAGTACATATAGACTTTATTTCTAAAGTACAAAATTAAAACCTTCAAAGAATTTATTAGACTAATCAAAGAAGTGCAGGCATCAAAGGGTATGATAGAGATGGCTATCAATAGTGATAATGGAAGTAGGTGGTACATTGCTTTTAATAGGGTGAATAATCTTAGCAAATTTGATCTTAGAAGTAAGGAAGATGTTTTTGTAGGATGCTCATCCTATAGTGAAGCTTACAAAGTTTACAATAAGGGCACAAAAATCATTAACGAAAGTATTCATGCTATTTTTGATGAGAATAATGATGACCGCATTAGTTCATTTTCTTTCTATGAATTTCAAGTTAATAAGATTATGGAAGAAAAAGAAAAAGAATTAGATCAACCTACGACTCAAACAGATCTTAATCAGAGTCAACATGGAAAGAATGAGAATGTTAGAGATTTTCCCAGCACTTCGAGAGCAGGAGCCAGAATTAAGGTTCACGTATCAGTGAGCTCATCTAACTGAAGACGTAATATCTAATATTGACAATGGTGTAACACTCGCTCATCTCTCAAAAACTTATGCACTTTTCATTCATTTGTATCTCTCATGGAACCCAAGAGTCCGTTAGAGGTTCTTGAAGACCCTGACTATACTATAACCATCTAAGAAGAGTTAAATCAATTTCAAAGAAACAAAGTACAAACCTTGACCACCAAACCGAAGAATCATCTTGTTATAGGAACCAAGTGGCTATTTAGAAATAAATTAGATGAAGCAAGGACAATGGCCAAAAACAAAATTATACTTGTAGCAAAGAGATATAATCAAGAAGAAAAAATATATTATAATGAGACCTTCACTCCTATAGGTAGACTTGAGTCCGTTAGACTTCTACTTGCATTTGCATCAATTATGAATATTAAATTATATCAAGTGGAAGAGATATGTGGCTTCTTGAATGGTTACTTACAAGAGGAGCGATACATTGATCAACCTCCTAGTTTTAATGACTTGGAGAAACCTAATCATGCATAAAAAAAAACCATAGATCGCTCTCTATGGTTTCAAGCGAGCTCCTAGAACTTGACATGAAAGATTAATCAAGGGTTTGCTTGATTAAGGTTTCCAAAAGAGGTAACATGAACAACACCTTATTTATAAAATCCAAAAGTGAAGACGTCTGAATTCTCTAAATTTATGTTAATGATACATTATTTAGAGCTATTGACTGTGGATATTGCAAGGAGTTTTCTAATCTTATGAGCAAAACAATTTGAAAGCAGCCTTGTCAGAGAATTGAACTTTTTCCTTAACTTGCAAACCAAATTATGCAAAGAGGCTAGTTTCATCAATTTGTTAAAATACTATATGCACAAATTTTGAATCTAAAATAAATTAGACAAGAAAGTGAGAAACTAATTCAATATTTTTTCATTTATGTTAAAGAATGGGTACAATCTATGTATAGTTATTACAAGAACAAGTGTAATAAATCATCTAATTTGATGTCCTTGAGTAGTCTTCAATGGAGTTGATCTTGCGAGAGTGCTTGAGAAGCTTAATCCTAATCAAGATATGAGTTTGACCTCTAAAACTAGGTGGCACGTGTTTAGAGTGCTTGTTGTCTTCTTCCAAAGAGAATTCCTCAGCTTTTGTGAGTTCTTCTAAATGCGGATCTCTAAATGAGGGGGCTAGCTCCTTTTTTATAGAGAAGTCCGAGTTAGGGTTTTTTCCCCCCTACTACCTTTATTAAAAAATAATCATGTATTTTCTGCACCAATTATGACACAGGAGTCTTTTAATTGGCTCCAACGTATTTTTATTAAATATTTAATTTAATAGACCATGGTAATGAATTTGACACATAGCATGGTGTACTTGGCCAAAATAAAAGTATTTAGTTTTTCACGTGGCGAGTCTCGATTGGTTAGCAAGAATTTGCATTCTACAAATGCCCCTTAAGAATTGGCCAAGTATAGCACTTAGGAGTATTCGATGTGGTCAAGTCTTGAAATTTTATCGTTAGTAGTAACATCCTCACTATTTAACTAATCATAACATCTAAGTCCATCTCGACTTGACAGGGTCTTCGACAAAGTTTTTTAATCAATTTAATTTTTTTAAGATCAATTAGCGGCAAGCATATTAATGTCGTAAAAATAATAATGACTAAAGAAAAATTTGGGCAATTCAAGCCAATATGGGGAAAGACATTTGATTGCTTCTACATAATATAGATGTCTTGTAATAATGCAAATTTTGCTGCGTCTCAAGAATTATAACATTGACCTAAAAGGTCTCCCACTTATATAAATTATTCTGTGCTAGCATCACTGCACACAACACATACTTTGATCTTGTGTTTACTTTGCTTAAGTCAAGCCTCCAACACTATTCCCTCAATCTTTTTTTTTTTTGGCGCTTTTCCTCAACAGGTACACTCAATTCCTTTCTTTTTCTTTTCCTTCCTGTATCTTTGTTTTGGTACAACCTGCAATATCATGTGAACATGTTTTGTGCTATATCCATTTCATTGGTTCCCTTGATCTTTAGGCATAAAAACAATAATAATAGGACAAGCACCATGCATTTGTGCAAGTGTGCTTGTACTATTAGAAATTACCATAGGGTTCCTTAGCAAACATACATTTACATTGAAGTTTCGCTTTAATGTCGAGGTGTTGAGCTAAACCATAACTTGTATTATGTCTTCCTTTTTAATGTTGTTATCTATCGTGCCCTCTTTCTTCCTTCTTTTTTGGTGACTTGCATGGTCTTCATATGCTTCATGAAGATCTAGTAGGAATTTTGACTTCCTAAGGGAATTAGTTTAAGTACTTGTGATAAAATAATCATTATGAATTGTTTTTCAGCAAGCATATGCATGAATAACCCCTTTTTTGTTGTAGATCCTCTTTTTTTTAATGCTTAACTTATAGGTGTATCATCCATTTGTTGAATACTTCAAGTTTTAAATTAACAGGAATCATTCTTTATATAAATAGGGAGAAAGAATACAAAAACCTTTCAATCTTTGGATGGGCCACTAACGAATGCTTTTTTATTAATTATAGACCATTGGATAGCTTGCCCGTACGGGTCCACTGTAGGTTACCTTCATTAATTGTAGACCTATGGATGACTCACCCGTAGGGGCCTACCATAGGTCGCTCTTATTAATTTTTGATTTTTCGATGGCTCGCACATATGGGTCTGCCATAGGCTGCCTTTATTAGCTTTTGACCTTTGGATGGCTTATCCGCAAGGGTCCTCCAAAGGTCGTTTTTATTGTAAGAGAAATAATAAATCCATTTGAACTAGTTTATAGCTTCTTACTTAGCTTACTTATTTCGCCATTTACTGTTTGCAGCAACTGTCATTATAACCCTTTTTCTCTTTTCCCCCTTCTTCTAGGTTCCTTCGAACATGGCCATCTTTTTGGATGAACGTTCTAACAACCAATATTATTTGTGGATTCGATCAGAACACAAAGCTTTGAAGGAGACAAGGGTGCAGATTTGTGAGCCTATGGCTTGCTTTTTCAGATCAAAACATCTCGGAGGTTCACAAAGCCTTGCTTGGTAGGAGTAGAATTTGAAGACAACGGAAGTACTTTTACTGTCAAGTCATCTCGGTGCCAAAGAAAGTGTCTTATCATATCAACTATTGGTTCATAATATAGATGCTAAGTAGAAATCATGGGAGAAGCTTTCATTACAGGGAAAGTTTTTTATACTCCAATCATTTGTTCGATGCTCTGTATGCCTTGTTCTTTATCCATGACAAGTGTCCAAACATTGTCCGAGTAATCTATGAATATTGGTGACCAGAGACAAACTCTTTGGATACCTTTAAGGCGAAGTATCTATTTTTCTCTTAGATATCCATAGCTTCCTTGGGCTTCCATTTTCAGGCTTTTTTTATGACAAAATTGCTCCCTCACCCAAGGCCCTCAAGCCTAGTCTTACACTCGTCAGTTAATAGCCTGGCACTGCTTTTATCACAAACCAACTATAGAGGAATGGATCTCATTTTGGTTCGGCAGACCTATCAAGTATTAAAGCTCCAATGAAATTCGGCCAAAAAAATCGAGCACCTCTTTCATGCAATATATCTTTAACTATAGGGGCTTGTGGATGGAATGAGTCTTATGCTATCTTTGATGAGCTAGGAAGCCCAAAAGTGAGTCTATCAAGACTTTCGTTGTAACCTTTCTTTCTTGTTGGCTGTGCTTGTTCACATTTCCAGTCAAAGATGGCGGTTGCATTCGACCGGGCACTTTTTTGGTGGCAACAAATATAGAAAGAGGCCAAGCATATTGTCTTTCTTCCAGCATCCCTGTAAGCATTGACAGAGGTTTAGGTGAAATTTCTCATTCGTCTCACCTTGGAAGAAAAGGAGGTCATATCCAATGACATTTTCTTTATGTCTAGATAGCTAAATATTTTCACACATATGATCTTGATTATAAATATTTATCTAACCCAAGAATGGTGAAACTCAACGGCCTTGGTCGAGCTAGATCATTTGATCCCGATAAAGCACATAAGCTCATCAGTTTCGATAAGGCTTTCTACTTGAATTCTGCCATTAGCTATCAAATCCAAGACACCCTCATACATAATCGGCAACTATCAGGAGCCGAGTTTTCTTATTTGCCAGCATTCTTTCGAGTTATATTTGTTTTTGTTGCGAGTATAGTTTTGTTATAGAACATTATTACCCCCACTGGTTTAGTGGATAATTTGGCATTCACGAAGACATCCCTACAGACATAGACTTTTCCACTTTTCCATGCCCAAAGATCATGCTTTAGCTTGATCAAGCATGTGTACGACATGGGACTAATTCTCATGTATTGTTTCCTAACCATTGTACTTCTTTAGAGGGAAAGTTCATCCAGCATTTTCAAGAGTGGTTAGCCAAGGTCTTCTTCGCTTCATTGCGTACTACTCTGGAGGGGACTCAAAGAGCAAATGATATAGTTCATCTCGCCATGATGTTGAAAGTGATGAAGGCCCTTATGGTTTGAAGCCTAACTAAAAATTATTTGCTTTGGAAAGCTTGTAGGATCTCCTATTGTAGCAATAGAAAGTAGTTCTCCTAGAGTCCAAACTCTAGAAGTAGACATGGTCAGCCTAGCAGTAGCAACTCTTGCAATTCCTATTCAAAGCACTACTCCATCAACAAAGGTAATAAAAAAAGGTTCAAGCCCTTTTGAATCTTCACTTACTGAGATTTGTGGACAAAAGCTTAAGTCTATGATTAATCATCAACAAGATAAACTCTATTGAAATTGGTGAGCCAGGTTCCAAAAGGGTAATCGAGCCACCTCTCAGTGGTGCTGAGAACATCGTGGATATCCTTGATGCTAATCCTAGCCATACTAAGTGAATGTTATTCCTCCTTTTTTTAAATATAATTTCTCAGATATCCATTCTTTCTACATAGTTATCCTACTTCTGTCTTCCTACCATGTTTTTCGGTTTTTTTTTTTGATATTATTAAGAAGAAATCGAAGATGTGAACTTCAAGGAGAAGTTGGCACATGTTCCAATGCCATGGGGAAGTTAGTGGTTTCCATCAATTGAGCAAATACCTTTCTTTGCAAAGGATCTCTTTGACAATGTATCAGGACTTGGCGATTCAAAAAGCATTAGTCATGTGAACAATGACGAAGTTGAGTCAGCTCTTAGAGCCAACGCTCCACTAGTGCCCCATCCATTACATCCTTTGGGATCTTCGTAAAGAGATGTCTCCATCTTTAATGCTAATGCTATCATAAAAGAGGTAGATAATAATGCTACTCGGGTGTTTACTTTAGCCATTCTGTATAAGGTGATCCACACCCACTTTGATGCACTTCCTTCCATTAAAAGGCATCACAATAGCCTTTATGCCACCATTCTTCATAGAGGTATTGACATCACTCCTTTAGAGAGTAAGGTGGAAAGGCTAATCAAGCAGGCATGCGAAGATCTACAAGAGAAGTACTATGGTCGGATGACTGCTGAGGAGCAAGATAGACGTCGCATAGAGGTCCACAGTAAACTTAATGAGGCATCCCAGTGCTTGAACGTTGAAGGCGCCCATTATTAAGCAACATCTGCTAGGCTAAATTAAGTGGAATCTAAACAAAAGAGCTATTGGATGAGCTTTAACATTTAGAAGATCAAAAAATCGATCTTAGTTTTGAGGAGGCTACTACTAGGCAATTGTTTTAACAATTTGAGCATGAAGTTATTGACTTACAGGGTACGATTGACACAATTAATTGCATTGAAGTGGTAGATCCTGCCATTAACACTAGCCTAAAATAATAGAGTCTTTTGAAGATTTGAACATTTTTCAACGAAATCTATAGCTAGCTCCCTCCATTTTTATTTTATTTTATCTCTTTTTTTTTTTGAGATAGACTTGTCATGTATTTTTCACTTTTGTGATGCAAGCTTGATATCTATTGAATAGAGTTTAGATGAGAATTTTATTTTATCCATCATATGCATGTGTCTTGGTTCATTTTCCTTGTGATTCGATTCTAGTATTATTGACTTTATGGAAACAGATGAATTTATACCAAGCGACATCTCTATGTTTCTCCTTCAAGCACATAAGCAGTCCACAACTCACAATCAAGTGAACCTATAGTTGGACTAAACGACCTTCTTTATTTAGCATCCACAAAACATTTTTTTTTGACTAGTTGTACTTTGATGTAAACCCACATTGCTTATGTACTTGAAAGGAGTGTAAAATCCTAAAGGATCAAGCCACAAGTAGTTTAAAGAAGCAGAGATTTTTTTTTGTTTTAGCCTTTCACAGCTTATACTCTCGTGGGCCACGAGTACTTTTTTTTTTAGGATTTATTTTATTTGTTTTGAATGAATGAGAAGTTTAGGCTTTTGCTCAGGAGCTTACAAGTGCCAACACATCAAGGATAATAAAGTTTCAGGAACGTGTCATTTATAGGCCCTATCTGCACCCCATCAATGATAACTATCCTATACGTACCATTTTTGTAGACTTCTTGAATCGCATAAAGACCATCCCATTTGGAAGTAAACTTTCTTCTAATCTTGTGCGGGATAATTATTGGCCTCCTTACCATGAGATCTCTAATATGACATGAATGTGATTATATGTTTTTGTTGAAAGCTCGTGATAAGTCGACTTGATAGCATTCTCAGTGTTGTTGTGCTCAAAGTCATTTTTTATCAAGAGCCTCTTGCTCAGCCAAGCAAATCTTATAATTTTAATTTCAATCAAGCTTTCTTATATGACAATGTTGAGTGAAGGGATTTGAAGTTCCAAAGGCAATACTGCGTTAACCCCATACACCAGAGCAAAAGGAGTCTATTAAGTTGGCGTCTTGTATGTGGTTCTCTATGCCCAAAGAGCTACTCCTAGTCTTTCGTGCCAATCCTGTTTTGACTTTTCCAAAACTTTGCTTTATAAGTTGCAAGGTGTCTTATTGAAAGCTTCTATCAATCTATTTGTAGGTGCCTTATGCATTAAAAATTTGTCCTGGGAAACTTAAACTTTTCGCAGAGGTCAATCAATAGCGTGTTGGAAAATGGTTTACCGTTGTCAGTGACAATGTGTGGAAGCATGAAATACCGACAAGTGATACGTGTCTGAATAAAATCAATGACATTTTCCTTTTGACTTTTCTTAACGGGATTGCTTCTACCCATTTGGAAAAGCAGCCAGTTGTTGCCATGATCTACAAGTGGCCAGGTAAAGACTTTGGAGTGATAGGACCTATAACATCAAGCCCCCAAGCCTCAAATTGCTAATATGCCATAGTTGGATGGAGCGATTCCAAGGGTTAATGAATGAAATTAGAATGGAAATGGCAAGCCTCGCAGCTTTTTACATAATCAATGTTGTGTTGCACCATAGTAGGCTAATGATAAATCATTCTTTTGATCTGATCATACATTTTGGGCCCTAGTTGTTATGCACCGCATACTTTTGAAAGTGCTTCTTGTATTATTTGTCTGGCCTCATATTATACGGGAGCTCTTCACAAAGGTTCTATCTTATGCCTCAGATCATTAAGGAGCTTCCAAGTTATAAATAATCAATGAGTAGGTGCCACTAATCTTCTTCCTCTACTTCTTGACTAGTAACCGCATTGGCCTCTTCCTCAGACTCTTCATCAAGGGGTGCAACAACCCACCAGTTACAAACGTGGACGTTTGTTCTTTCTTTTGTCCCCAAAGTGGCTGCGAGATTTGCAAGTGCGCTAGCTATATTATTGGTACTCTTAGGAATATATTGTAACTTGATGGTTTCAACGTTATCAAGCAATCATAAGCCATATTTATGGTATGACACAACATCATTCTTTCTAACATCATAATCCTAGAGAAGTTGCTTGATGACCAATAGAGAATAACAATAGATATCAAGGTCTTTGATTCCCATTTCAGTGGATATTTGAAGGCCTAAAATCAGTGCATGACATTTAGGCACATTGTCAGAACATAAATGAGTCAGCACGAATGAATAACTGAGGAAATGTTTTTCTAGGAGGACAAACACTACTCCTGCACCAACACTGTTGTATCTCACAGCTACATTGAAGTATAGTCTCTAAGGTGGAAGGATGTCAATAGAGAACACATCTTCACTACGTAAGTTATCATTTAGCTCCTAAGTACCGGGGTTGAGTGATCAACCAAAAAATCTACCAATGCTTGCCCTTTAATAGGCTTTTATGGCACATTTGTGGTCATACTACTTCAAGATTACAACCTAATTTGCAAGTTGCCTGCTTAGAATTGGCCGTGACAAGATATATTTGATGGGATCAGCTTTAGAAATCACCCACCCTGTATGAGCTTACCTGTAATGCCCTAATTTTTGAATGACGAACATGAGAGCCAAACACATCTTTTTAATCGGGGAGCAATTCAGTTTAGCCCGACCAATGTGCAACTTAAGTAATATAGAGATCTTTCTTTGCCTTCCTCATTTTGTTGAGCACATAATGCCCCCAAGGACCTTTCTTAAACTACAGTATAGAGTATAGGAGATTTTCCTGGTATTAGTGCCCCATGAATTGGTTGATTTGACAAGTACTTCTTAATACTATCGAGCGATTTTTGGTATAATTGTTCACATTCAAGTTATGCGCCCTTTTTCATAAAGTGGTGGAATTGATAGCAACAACTGAATAGATTGGATTGAACCTTCTAATGTAAGCCAAATGGCATTGAAGACCCTAGTTAATCGGTGCCTTTGTAAATATCTTGACATCATCGTTGATCTTCTTCTCGCCACCATGATATCACTTAAGACATTAATTGACAGTAGAAGCTGTTATTCCATGATCAGGAGGCATGAGTGTCTAAGTAACTATTTGTAGGAAGTTTTGGAGTTAATTACATGGACGATTAAAGATGTTGATGTATCTCCCACTATTAGCTCTAGGCGAATCACCCTGACCACATGCTGAATCTCTAAACTAAACCGTTAAATCATAATTTGGCTCTTAGAAAGCTCTTCCACCATAATTTCCAACTCGTCAATTGTAGACCTAGGCATGATGTTAATTGCCAAAACTCTGTCTACAAGGATGCGCTTGATTTTTTGGTCCCTAATATAACTAATAACAAACAAAGGACAATTGTAAGGTTTGGAGCGTAGCAACAAGTCATCATCAGTAAAAGTGATAGCTGTGTTGCAAGCATGGCATATTAAGTAAGGTTGTTTAAGGATCCATCATTACATTTAACCTTGTCACCATAAAGCTCTGGGTGGTAAAAGCCAGTAGCTACACGATGACGCATCTCTTTTGGTAAGGAAAAGATCTGCCTCCGACCCATACGTGCTGGTAAGGCCTCAAAAATGATCGAAATTTTATCGTTACCTTTTAGAGAATTCTTCAACTTTTATTCTTCTCCATCTTCCTCATCTTCTAGCTCAGTATACGAGATCATATTGATAGTGACCCTATTAAAGAAGCCCATTAGCAAAAACATTCTAACATGGCAGGATAAGCAGCTCTTGCTCAAGTAGGTCCACAAGATGAATTTCTTGCTTCTTATTTGCTTTCAAGATCTTCTTCCCCATCATATGCTGAGGTTTCTTCTTCTTCCCTTGTCTCTTTCTATGATGCAAAAGTGGTTGTTGGCCTTACTTTTGCTTCTTAGGCCTTTGTCGAGTAATAAGGATCCACCCCTTTTTATCTTCCTCTTCACATTCAAAGCTACCACCGTTACTCCATGTTGCCACCATAGCTCTTTTGCCTGCCTTCTTAGACTTGAATTTGGTACTCTCATTTTTCTTTTTGATGTTTGGACAATCCTTTATCAAGTGACCTAGAAGTACACAACCATAACAAGAGTTTTGGTTAGTGTTAGTTTTTGAAACAAATTTACCTTTGGAATTTCGCACATTACTCTTTGAGGTTGGTCTCTTCCAAATTCCTTTGAATTCTGGACGTTTTTTGAAATATCCCCTTGACTCCTTTGGCTATCATAACTATGGATTCATCTTCATCATTTTCAGGTTCCTCAAGTGACATCTCAATGTCATTGGACTTTAGTATAAATCCTTACTGCGGTGCATGCTCATCATTTTCTTCCTACAAGAAAATATCATGGGTTAGAAGTCTTCTAACAAGATCATCTAACTTGAGGGTTTTCATATCTTGTGCTTCTTCAATGGCCATGACTTTGGGTCCCCACTTGCTTCTTAGAGGACATCGAAGCACATTTCTCACCGTATCTCTATTACTGTATGTTTTTCCCAAGGACCTAAGGTTGTTGACTATTTCAATGAAGTGCATATCCATGTCCTTGATGGATTCTCCAAATTGCATATTGAATGGCTTATATTGTTGAACATATAAGTTGACTTTGGATTGTCAGACTTGACCAATCCCTTCATATGTAATCTCTAATGTGTCATATTCTTCATTGGCTGTATCATAAGCAGACACACAATTAAACTTGTTAGAATCCAAATTATAAAATAAAACGTTTAATGCCGTATAGTTTTTTGCCACTTCCATAGTCTCTTCATGAGTGAGCACTGATATGGGCTTTGGAGCAATTTTATCACCCTGATTCATGGTAGGCACAAAGCCACCCTTAAAGATAATCTACCAAAGCTCATAGTCGTGGCCTTAGTAAGGATCTATATGAGTTTTTTCCCAATGAGCAAAGTTATAGCCACAAAACAAGGGACATATAGTAAAAGAGTGTCCTTCATTAATTTCAGTATTTCCAAAGGAAGCCATGATCTTTTCCATATGACAGTTAAGCTAATGTGTATGGACATGGTTCTATCGCCAATTAAAGGTCCCAAAAGAAATGTTACATTACCCTAGGAGGGGTGAATAGGGTGACATCTTAAAAATTATGACTTTATAGAAAACTGAATGTGCTTTGAATTTGTACAACCAATGTTAGAGATGACAACCTTGAGGGTTAATGACCAATGTTAGTGATAAACAAAATTAAAGTGTAGAAATAAAATGGAACAAAATACAAGATATTTTTATGTTGTTCACCCTTCTAAACAAGGCTAGTCGCCACCTAAGGAACTTCTTCCCTTAGGATTTAAACATCTCATTTCGTGCTCACTTAAAAAGTACACACCAACGACATTCGCTTTATAATTTGTCTAGCATTCCAATCTCACTGAACCTAGAAACCCAACTAGCTCACTCACTAAGTATTGACCTCTCAATACCTAGCTACCGAAGTAAGTTCCCCAAGTATTCAAATAAAGATCAACTACACAAGAATGATTTGCCCTTGAGCTCTTTTCTCGATGAAATTTCTTCCTTATGTTATGCAATATGCTTCAGATACACCTTTTGTAGATTTAAACCCTTTATAACCATTGGAGTATTTCATGCCAAATCTTCAATGTGCCTTATCTAGAATCTAATGTCACTGATTCGAACCTTGATGTTTCCAAATTTATCGTGATTAATCGATCTCAATGGCTAGGAGAAGAGCTTAATTTGATCCCCAAAGATCATGCCATAATCAGTTAAAATTCTTTACAAATGAACTCCAGATTAGTTTATTACAACTTTCTAAAACTAAATCAAATAAAATCATTATAAGATCTCGGATAATTAGCAAGGGCATATTGCATTATAAGATATTATCCATTCAGATATAAATAAAAGATTATTTTGAAATACATTAATAGTAATATATCTTAAGGAAAAAGCGAATATGTCATATAAATCATTCTCATTAAAAATGATTATGTCACAACCAAAGGAAGACATTCTGACTTTGACATCAATTCCTACATAGTAAAGATTGGGTAGTGTAACTTAATGTATTCAAATTAAGATTTTATCTTTCACTCAAAACGCCCAATCTCTTTGAGCCATGACATTGAAATAGTTAATGATATTGCTACTGATATTGAGGGAGTCTTTAATCTCTCCCTTCTGATGAGGGATAAAACGTTTCAATTGAAGATCAAATAAGCATATCAATGCAATCATGTGAGCATATCAAGCAGTCATAGCACAATATGTCAAAATATAGCACAGTCAAACATAATAAGGTAAAATGGCATCTCTCGCCTTATAGTCATTGTCCTTGAGTCTAAATTTTTTTCCCCTCTTTGACTTTCATCAAAAGGGGCAGACTCACGCAAAATATTTGGTAAAACATTATTTGAAATTACATAAATTATTTAGAAAATAGAGAAAGAAAAAATTATCTTTGAGAGAAGAAACAGAAAATATCAAGCTTGGACATCCTATTCCGGGGTTGGAGTTATTGACCTGGGTTCTTTTATGGCCTCGAGCACACCAGTCTCTTTCCCAATGTCCTCATCCTAACTCACCGTAGCCTAGGCGGTCTT
>NCQV01074402.1:32154-44088 GCA_002740545.1 Lophocereus schottii | reverse complement strand
CTCAAGATATCCTTTGACTCAACATATATGCCACACTGATAATCAGAACTAGTATCGTTTTTAAGTCTATCTCCCTCCTCGTGCTCTCCTAAGGGAGCCAAAGGAAGAGATGAACCATGAATGGTCAGACGACCCTTAAGGATGTCACTAACTGTGCTAAACTCTAGGAAGGGCACAACTGCTAAAGAAGATGAAGGATCACTTACTTCCTCGAGCTCATCACAATGTGTATCACCATAAAAATCATCCCTAAAGGAATTAGTGCCTAACCCCCAACATCAAAGTACTCACAAGACCCGACCTTAGTTGCAGGAGAGCCTAAACTAGGGTCGGTCTTGAGTAAATTGTGCAAGTAAAGCTCCCTATTAGAAATAGCTAATGCCTCTAATCGATGTGATCTACCAAGTAGTGGATAAAAATCAACATCATGATCAAAGGAATCACAATAATCACATGAAACTAGAGCATAAGGAGTATGAAGGTGCTCATTAAGATATATGCCCAAACTGACTCTCATCCAAAAGTGTAATACGCATTACATAAGGGTCAGTGATGGGGTGACGAATGGTCTCTCTAGCATTGTCATTCTCCAAGGTATCATGAGCCAAATATTTAAAGAAATCTCAAATTTCATCCGGAATCTTAGTAAACAAACATCGTAAACCTCCACTATACATAGGCTCAACATGACTCCAATATTCATATTCAAACCTCAAAAATCACTTGGCGAATTTCCAATTTATCAAATATCGATCAACACATTGATCCTGAAAGTCATTCAATTTACTCAAGTATCGCCAAAATACTTCATACCCATATTGAGGGAAATAGAAAATTGCCATTTGTTTTTAAATTTTCTTCAAGTTTTTCAATTTTTGGGGATTTTCAAATTTTTGAATTGTTTAAAATTTTTTTATTTTTCTGCCTTTTCTGGGATGTTTTCAAAAAATAAACTAAACCAAGTCACTACAAATAACAACATACAACAAAATATATACAACTAATAAGAAAGTAGTGAAGAAAAATAAAACATGACCTAATCTTATACCGTCGTACCCGATAATAGTGTCACAAAAGTGTATGAGATTTTCAAATGGAAATTTAAATGTCACAAGCGCATAACTTTCGCCTTGGTACGTGAGGGTCGTCTCCTCAGGGACGAGGATGAAACTGCAGTCACAAACTACTAATCTAATCCATTCTTAAACTAAGTAAAATAATAATCAACTAAAAATATCAATTACCAGAGAAGCTAACCTAAGGGCTTGTTCTCGTCGACTTATTTTTAGAAGAATAAGTTTAGATCAGTTCAATTCAGAATCAGTTTTATTAATAAGTTCAGAATAAGTTGACAATGAGTTTAGCAAATAAGTTCAGAATTCATCAAAAGTTCAGAAAATAATTAAACAATTAATCACATATTGTAACATTAATCATTCACATTTCTAACTGAAATTTTATCTTGTTTACATCAATAAAAACTTTGAAGTGGGACAATGGGTTTGCACCAAATGCTTAATTTTAAAATGTATAGTTTTTTGTAAGATGTATTATTTTGAGAACAATTGTTCGAAAATGTACATTTGTGTATGTAGTAAAAATAATTTACGAATTAATGTTTAGAACTATTAGAAATTGTCCAACAATTGGATGCTAATTGTCTATGCACATTAATGCTAATTGTCGACTCTTTCATTTTTATTTTAGCTTGCACTTTATGTTATGTCATTAACTTCTTTAGATAGACAACCCAATATGATAGTTGTTGGACTTTTTAAATTTTTACCCACTGTACAATGCAACAACAACCACACAACAAAATAATAGCGTTCTAAAAAAAAGAACATTCACTACCAATTATGATGATGATAATAATAATAATAATAACAACAACAATACCACCAGCAGCAGCAACAACAATAATAATAATAATCATGATAATGGTGATGATGATGATGATGATGATGATAATAATAACAACAACAACGATAATACTTAACAAAAACAATAACAATTAAATAAATTAAAATTATTCACCAAATAAAAGTTCAAAATAAAAGTTAAGTTGACAATAAGTTCAGCAAGTAACTTCAGATAGCTTCTCCAAATAAAGTTTAAAATAAGTTCAGATAAGTTCAGTTCAGAATAAGTTTAGTCAAAATAAGGTGAAGAGAATAGGCCTTAGATCATCACGAGCAACACACATCGTTTCATAAGATGCAACTAACGTTTAAGATTAAATAACAAAATCAAATATAAGTCATTACATTATCTAAACAAAAGAAAAAAAAAGAAAAGAGAAGCAAAATTAATCTAGCCACTATGAGAATGTAATATTCCTAAACTATGCACAAAATTTTGAGCAATGAGAGATAGAAAACAGTGAAATATACCCAACAAAAAACAATCCAAGTTGGTTAGATTTGCTAGATTACTTGCATAAGCCAAGCTCACCAAATGAATCCCAGTCTAACATCTTCCAAGCTAAAATTAAAGAACACCAAACACTTCCAACGTAACATCAAAACCCAGAAAAGTAGAAACCATACCCATAAGTAGAAAGAGAGATGAGATGAAGGAGGAAACAAGGGTGTTAAATTTTTCATAAATCAAGCCTTAATCCACTAAGCACTGCATACAAGTCGAGAGAGGTTCCATCCCAAAATCAATTGGTAATAGGTGGAGTAACTCACAAGCTTATAAGCATGCTCAAGGCCTCTTAATCTTTCAATGTGGGACTCTTGCCCACTTTACAATTTTCTCCAATACATCCCCTCACGTGTGGGCTCCTCTCTGGGCCCAACACGTGGCATGATTCGATGGGGGGCGGTGGCAACTTCTCGAGCAACCTGGCTCTAATACCATGTTAAATTTTTCATAAATCAAGCCTTAATCCACTAAGCACTGCATACAAGTTATGAGAGGTTCCATCCCAAAATCAATTGGCAATGGGTGGAGTAACTCACAAGTTTATAAGTATGCTGAAGGCCTCTTAACCTTTCAATGTCCGACTCTTACCCACTTTACAATTTTCTCCAACATCCCAACTCACAAGACTCACAGCAGCTCAAACCTCCGTTATTAGAGGCTAAACACCTAGAAGATTGAAACACATGGCTAAAAACCCGAGAACCAAATAACTCAAATCTCAAGCATACACCAAAAATACTTCATACCAACACTATGATTATTAAAAGCGAGAGGAGAGAAGGCAGCAATAGCCATGAACTTCAAAACCAAAGTTTAGCCCATGGTCACACCCATCAATGGAGGACATAGGCACTAACCTAGAAATTGGGAGCACTCAACACTGAAATCACAAAATAAAAGAGCAATAACAAGAGAAGGCAGTGATAAGAAGGTGCAAACAGGGGTGTCCTAGCTGTAGAAGCTTGACTAGACTCCTTTCCTACCCTCCACATGATAGCCGTAAGCTGGAGCAAGACCCTCAATCGCATGGGGCAAAATAGGTAAGGGAGTGAATGACTTAAACCCAAAACCAAGAACTAGGTAGACTTTCAAAATTATAAAGCCATCCCTCTCAAGCAATTGAACTTGGTTTCAGCACGACCAACCTGGAGCACTCATCACTATATGCAAGGATGAGAACCATAACTGAGCAAATATAAGAGAAGCAGAGCAATTGAGAATAGAGGACAGACAAAGCAAATGAATATGCAATTTATCAAAAATAAAACCCAAAATTAGTTGAATAACATGCTAAGAATCATCATTCTTGACTCCCAATTAACAAATCAAGCTTTAATTACATGAAACCGCAAACTAGAAAATAGATCTAAAATTGAAATTAAAACAGCCGAAAATGAAAATAAAAACCCTAGATTAAGTCCTTAGAATTTTTGAAACTGAAAAATAACACTACCTAAAATCCTCGCTACCTTCAATTATGCTATTGCTTCCCTCTTAAAGCTCCTTCCTTCTTCTCCATAACTGTCGATTTGAGCGGTGATGTGGATGGTAGAGATGAACATGACTGGTGTTGTGCTGGCATTGAATTGGCAGGATTCGGCAGTAAGAGATTCAGGAAATGATGACGAGGACCAGTGCTAGTGATGGTGTTAAGGCTGATGCTACGAGAATATTGGAGATGGTGGAGTTGAACTAAGGAAGAAGACAAGAATCATGGTTTCAGGTTGTGAAGAAAAAGAGAGTAAGAAAGAGGGGTAGAGTATGTCACATGAGGAGTATGAAGGGTGACTGGGAATTATTTTGGTTTTAATTTATTTTTCCTTTTTTTCATCTTTTTCAAGCTGGGCTTTGACTAAACATGGGCCAAGTCAAGTGAAGGCTGAGCTCGAACTCTTAATTTAGCATTTTTCATCATATTTTTCTCCATTTTTTCAATTTTATTCATTACTTCAAATTTCAATTTGTTTTATATATAAAGTGAAGGAAGTGAACCCTATTAGTAGAGCTGGCTAGAGAGCTCTAAAGAAAACTTTATCTATGAGCAACGAGTAAGGATACTCTTGTGCGTAGTGTTATTACAGGGTGCTCTGTTTGAACTATTTAGATGAAAAGGAGTAGTGAGACTCTTGTTATGTAGTGTTCTTCTGAGAGTAGCACTAAAATTTTGGGAGAACAGCTTGTCAGAGTTTTGTGAAAATTACACTTGTGAACAGGGAGTTAGGGGCTCTTGTAGAATCTATCTTGGGAAGATAGTAAATTGATTAAATCCTAAAGTCAAAAAGGGCAGTGTGGATAAATCCCAAAATTAAGCCAGGTGAACCTCGCCAAAAAAATCTTGCATCTCATTACTTTACCTTTTTGCATTATTTCACTTATCTTCCAGTCACTTATATATCATAGTCCCAGATAACACTTAGCTGGAAAACCTAATATCTTTCTTGACCTTATTTAGCATATTCTAGCTACAAGTAAAAAGTTTTCATATTTTAAAGTTTTATAAGTGCCCTATTCACTCCCTCCCTAGAGTTATCTACCGTTGACCAGTGGGACTAACAAATTTTTCATTGACAATAGATAAGGACATTAACAACAACAACAACAACAACAACAACAACAACAACAACAACTATATATGGGGAATCAACTTGGTATTAAGAAATTATAAAAATTAGCTTACCACTTCTAGGAATTAAATTTTACATGCATCTTCAACAACTTGTATATTAACCATAATCTAGGAAAACAATAACCTAATCTAACATCAATTGTTGAGTCAAAATGAAAATGTGCAAATTAGACATTTTCAGCAAAGAAAAGTTCTCAAAACACAAAAGCTTAGGATATAGCTTTTAGTGAGAGCATCGCTCAGCTACAGAGGTGTAGATATCCAAAGCAACATGCCATTTGATTTTGCCTACATAAGATGACCAACTCGAGAAATACTAGATTCAAGTAAGAACATCGCAAGAGATTCAAAGCAATATACAAAAGTAGGACATCAAACTTGGCTATAGAGTGAATCTTATAGTTGATTTTTATACATGATAGGCAGTGTGGAGATGCGAGTTGTCACCATTTTGTAGAGGAAGCAACCATGTACAAATTATTTGGACCTAATTTATTGTGCGAATGAAACTACCTCAGTTAGGTATGCTTTAAGTGAGAAAATAGCAAGAGATTCAAAGCAATATGCAAAAATAAGGCATTAAACTTGACTGTGGAGTGAAATTTGCATTGGATTCTTTCATGTGATAGGCATTAGCAGATGAAAGTTGTCATTATTGTGTCAAAGAAGTAGGCTTGTGTAAATTGTTTGCCTGAATTTATTATTGTAAATGGGACCAATTAGGTAAGATATGGTCCTAAAGGAATTGCTTACTTGTGCCATTTACCTTGTCAATGCACTTGGCTACCTTTTGTTTGACACCACAACCTTTTACTACCAGTAAGACTTATTTTTACTATTTTAGCCTTTCATTATCAGTGATCGGGAAAAAAATCAAAACTCAAGTAAAAACCTCTTGGCATCAACTATTTGTGAGGCTTTGTTTGAACTACATGCACAAAATCTAGGGTGTACATTTTATTTGTATTGTTTTAGCCATTTGGTTGTAATTAAAAGGTAAGAAACAACCTCTAGACAACTATGAAAGAGTTTAATTTACCTCTACCAAAATAGAAACCAACAACTATGGTATTAAATGCTCACTGAAGCCAACTTCTAGAGATGAAGTGAAAACCTAAATAGAGCATTTCTAAGTTAATAAGGAGATTTACAGAGGCTATAAGATAATAGTCTAGGACTCTGACCAAAACATTGCCTTAGAAGATAAAGATCAACACAAACTTTTATCTCTTCTTGATGGCAGTACTTTAATAGCAGTCATCCTCCTGAAGTAAGAAACCAATAAATAGAGGATCAAGTCAAAGATACAAGGGTATGGTAGATAAGCACATTATGCTACGTGTTCTCATTGTACTCTTGCAATGTTGCAAATTCAATTGTAATCCTTGTAAATCTTGGGAGGCAAGAGAGCTAAAGGAACTTTCTTATATGCTAGTCACTCATAATTTATGTGTTGTGAAGCCTAAGATATACTTTTGGTGGAAGTTATGTTAGAAAGACATTGGATGTGTGTATTCAAGATGTTAGTAAGGCTTTGACATGAGGCAAATCAAGGCTGAATTAATATAAGCCGTTGAAATCCTAAAGGGGAGCCTTGGATAGAGACGTAGCCATATCGGGTGGGTCAAATTCGTGAATGATTCCTATGTACATTGCTTTAGAATCTCGCATTTCTTCCCAAAGTCTCTGGCTCTTTGTTCTTAGTGTCTCCAATATGCACTTCTTTATCATGTTCAATGTCTAACTTTTCATTTACGACTTTTATCCATCACCCTGTTGAACCCACGATAGGGTAGTTATCCACTACTTTAGGACCAACAATTGTTATCAATGATAGTCTCATCTCATGCTTGACCTGATTATCGAAATGAGTAAAGATTATGGCTTATAGAGGAAATACCAACATTAATCAGGGTCACTCCTTTGTTAGAATTACCCTTGTTCTGTGGTACTAACTTTGACCATTGGAAGAAATTAATCAAGTTTTGTCCTCATAGATCAAGACTGTGAGCCAAAGAATATCATCTGAATGGGCCAATCAAAATAACTTAGATAGTTGGAACAAAGAGCATAAGAAGCCATTCATCAATATACCACAGAAGTATTAAAGGACTTTTAAGAATTACCAGGCATTGGATATCTTGTAATGTACTTTATTCTGCAATGAATTTACTGAGTTTCTACTATATAGCCTAGCAAGCATTAGACACCTTGGTGACAACCTATGAAGGAATTGTCCAAATTATAGAATCCAAATCAACTTTGAGTTATTTAATGTGCTATGAAGTTAGGGTGTCAAGGACATGCATGTCAGGTTACCTAAAATTATAAACAACCTCAAGTCCTTCATGTAAGGTATACTCAAGCGGAGAAATAGTAAGGAAGTTTCATTCATGTCTTGGAAGAAACAATTGGAGACTGGAGGTCATTGCCATATGAGAGGCTCAAGACATAAAGACTTTAATGCTGAGTTATCTAGTGGAAAAACATTTAATCCATGAGATTTTTTTTAAGAAAAAGGCAAAAAATCATATGAAAAATGTATAGCCTTGAAAGCACTAAGCAAAGTCAGCAAACCTTAAAATGATGATTACAGTGATGATGGTAATGAACAAACATTGACAATGCTAACTAGAGGCTCCCTGAAGATGTTAAACAAGAAAACATTTAACATTGTGAAGTTCCACAAAAGGTCTTTCCCAAGCACAAAGCAACAAATCTTCTTTGTTAAATCTTTAATGCTAATTGTCTCATTTTATATGGTTAGAGACTACCTTTCCTTTTAAAAAAGCAAAAGGATGAAAGAAAAGGTTTAAGGGAAAAGACCAGAAGGCTATGATAGTTGTACGAAGTATCAGTGACTCTAGTGACAGTAAAAGCGAAGAAAATGATGTGGGAAATTTATAAACACTAAAATAAATGAAGTGAACAACTCCAATGAGCTATAAGAACAACTTTTAATTCTCTCCCAAAAAAAAAGACTTAGTAGAAATTATTCAGCATGAGATAAGCACCAAAAATGAGCATCTATCAAAAATCAAGTCTATCAAAGATGAGATTCGATATTTGAACAAAGAAAAATAACATTTAAAGGGAGAAATCATTATTGTTTTCAACTTTCTAATGATTTTTACTCACAACTCAAATAATATGAGAAAGAGGTAGCTGATCTAAGAGAGCAATGTGAAAATCATCACGTACATCTTTTAAAATTTAATAACGAAAGGGGAATTTGGTAGATGTTTAGATTTGGTTTGTTTCCTATAAAAGAGAAGGCCTTGGAAACAATTCTAGTAATAGCAAGAACTCCTATAAGAATTTCTTTGCTAATAAAACATCATATAGTGGAAGTCAAAGTAACATTAAAGAAGCTAGAAATGTATTTTAGAGATACTCTAACTATCTAAAAATGAGAAAAGGATGTCAAAATTGCTCTAACCATAAATATAGAAAGGGCAATCTTGGCTATTTGAAGGTCACAGAAGTCTTTATCCCAAAGTCACTCAAACATGTTGACTAACTTTTTTCTTAAATTTGTGATCAATGGTAGTATAAAGGTTTGTTGTTTGTCTGCAAGTTCACTTGAAGTTAACTGATGATCAATGTGCATGATTGGAGGTGCTTTAGTGTTCACTACAACGAAGTAGGACAACTAAGACAATGTGACCTTTGCAGGCAAAGAATAGATTATTGGAGTTAGAAATATTGACTCTTATATTAAGAATGTTTTTCTAGTTTGTAGTTTAAAATTCAACTTTCTTGGCATATATATCTCAATTGCATGATAAAGGGAATAGAGTCACATTTGATCTCTCTTAATGTATTATTTCTAAAGCTAAAACTAGATATATTGCTTTATCTAAACTAAGACTGAATGATATATATGTAATTAGGTTAGAACAACAGAGTCGAGAAATGACAACTAAGCTTTTAAGGAACTGATTACTCGATAAGTACCTAAAAATTACCCCTTTTGAAGCCTTGTTAATAGGAAATACTAGAATTCCCAAGATTTAAAAAAATTAGAGAAAAGAAAAGAGAGAGGAAAAATCACAATAAGGAAGTTGGCTATGTAAGTAGTGGTAGTCATGCCAATTTTAGAGATCCAATGTCTAGGGGACTGATACACTCATTGCATAGAGTACCCAAGTATACATACGTGTCATGGTATTATATAGGGTGAAAAATAAGACTCAAGGGTGCATTTATAAGTCAAGCGTCTCTTAATTGTCCATTCGACATGTATATAGCCTAGTACTTAGGTTTTTAAAAACTCTAAAAAGTTTTGCCCTAATTTTCAAACATTCTATGGGTGTATGTTCGATCTATAAACTCTTACGAGATCGCCCTTTGTCAATAGGGGGAGCTTAGGATTTCAAAGTGCAGGTCATATATGTTAAATGCAATCATTACCTCTTCAAAAAGTTAGCTAAGTAGCTAGTTTGGATTTATTTAAGGAAGCACAAAAGATAGCTGTGGGGTTATTTGTTAAGTCTAAAGGTAATTTTTGTTCTCAATCACTTAACTTTTGTTCTCAACGATCATTGTCTATGGATTTTTTACAATGATTTATGTAGTTTCGTATAAATTATGAATGAATGGGGTTTGAATGAGGCTGAGGAGGAGCAATGTAAAAGAAAAGCTAGGAGCATTTTGCAAAGGGTAGCACGGTCATGTAAAATGCAATTTTTTCAGCCCTTGTAGCCATTTCCCCCCATTTTCTACAACGTAATCCTTATTAACCAAATTGTTGATGGCCTATAAATGCTCCCTTTTGAATTTATTTTAGGAAACCTTCCCATCTTGGTAAAAATTAGGGTTCAATTTAGAGAGAAAAAGTTAAGATTACGTTTGTAATTTGCAAGCTATGGATTTTTAAGATTGTTTGAGCATTTTTTTCACTAAAACTAAGTTTCTCTTTCCTTTTTAATCTCTTCATTAGTTTTTCCCTTTCTTTTTTAGTGTTTTGTCAGGTCGATATTATGTTCATTAGTTGGTTTTTAATATGATTAAAGGCTAAATTTCATACTTAGGGTAAAGATAATCCCTATTTAGCTCTCTCAGTCACCCCAGTCATTTCACATTCATGGTTCTTTGAGTCTCACTATTGTAACCATATGACAGCATAGTCTAGTTGTTTTGTGTCAAAAACCACTCCTAGAAGAGCTTCTGCCATTTACACTGCTGATAACTCAAAATTGCATGTTAGTCATACTGGTGCTATATCAACGCCAAGCTTATCTTTGCCCGATGTTTTTTTTGGTTCCTCGACTCACATTGAATCTTATATCTGTTGGTCAATTATGTGACCTTAGGTATAAGGTGAAATTTTTAGATCATGGTTGCATTGTATAGGATCCACAAACAATGAAGATCATTGGGGTCGGTCGCAGAGTGGGTCGTTTATTTGAAGTTGACTTTCTTGAAGTTCCATCTTCAAGAAAGTCTTCCCTAGACCCTGTGAAAGTGGGACCCACATTAGAAGTTGTTGCTGATGTTATTGTTTCTTAAAGTTCCATCTATACCAGTTGCTTGTTGTGCTGCTACTGTATTGCAAGCCTTGTGGCACTCTAGACTTGGTCATGTGTCTATTTCCCGCTTACATTCATTGATTTCTAGTGGCGTTTTAGGTCAGGTTGATGTCAGTCAAAATAATTGCCAAGCTTGTCAGCTGGCAAAATTTCATGCTTTGCCCTTTAATAATAGTGATTCAATTGCCAAAGCTCCTTCCGATCTTATTCATTCGGATATTTGGGGTCCATCTCCTAACCCTACAATGGAAGGGTCACATTACTTTGTGATATTTGTTGATGATTTCTCCCAATATACATGGATTTACCTCATGAAAAATCAGTCTGAGTGACTTCAGATTTACTGTAGCTTTGCTGTAATGGTTTCAACTCAATTTTCCAAGAAAATCAAAATTTTACGTTCAAATCATACACAAGAATACAGGGAGAAAAGCTTTATGAAATTTCTTGTCGAAAATGGAACTATTTTGCATCATTCATATCCAAGGGCTTCTCAGCAAAATGGCCAAGTAGAGAGAAAGCACAAACATATCCTTGAAGTTGTTCGTGTCTTGCTTATTTCTGCTGGTTGTCAAGAATCTTTCTAGGGTGAGGCATCTCTTACTGTAGTCTACACTATCAACGCATCCCTATTTCTGTTATTGAGTGTAAGGCCCCCTATGAGCACCTATTTTGTTCTTTACCAAACTATGATGTTCTTTGAGTTGTTGGATGTGCTCATTTTGTAATGTTGTAACCCCATGAGAGAACTAAGCTAGAGCCATGAGCACGACTGTGTTGTTTCCCTAGCTATGGTATTCAAGCAAAAGGGTATTGTTGTTGGGAGCCCATACCTAAGTGGCTTCGGATCTATCATCATGTTGTCTTCTGGGAACGCAAAATGTTCTCCGTGCTCTCTGCTTTCTAGATATCAAGGTCTGAATCCCCTTATTTTGCGGATAGTAATGTTGATCTTTTCCCAAATGCTAGCGATACTCTTATGGAAGTTTCTAATACTATACATGCAGAAGCTTTAACACCTTCTACTAAAGAAGAGAATGACCCTTCTACATATTCTTCTCATGTATCATTACAACCAGTGGATTCGCAAAAGGAAAACAGCACTAGACTGACACTATGTTGTTCCTCTCGAGTCAGCCAACCACCTTCTTGTCTTGAGGACTATCATTGTTATTCTGTGGTTATAGTCAACGTATGAACCTAGTACATTTCGAGAAGTACTGGATGTTCCCAACTAGTAGAAAGCAATGAAAGTTGAACTTCATACACTACACTTGACACATACCTGGGACTTAGTAGACCTTCCACCTAGAAAAACTGCCATACGATACAAGTGGGTATATAAGG